>JBAJNP010005179.1:0-30058 GCA_036877545.1 Yasuhikotakia modesta
TGAAATGGGTATATATTTGTTTTTTGTTAAGTTGCCTAATAATTATGCACAGTAATAGTCACCTGCACACACAGATATCCTCCTAAAATAGCTAAAACTAAAACCAAACTAAAAACTACTTCCAAAAATATTCAACTTTGATATTAATGAGTTTTTGGATTCATTGAGAACATGGTTGTTGTTCAATGATAAAATTAATCCTCAAAAATACAACTTGCCTAATAATTCTGCACTTCCTGTATTTTGTCTGTTTTCATAGGTGTTTTTTGTTCCTTGTTGCCGCATTCTACAAAACAATTGGTTTAAGAAGTTTCCGAAAAGAGAAACTGAACCAGTTAAAATGTTTCAATGTTCTTTTCAACACAGAAAATGGGACATTTATATTAGCAAGACATGAAAAGACGCAAAAAAAAGCAGAGTCATAACCTGATCCCCTTTTATTTCTTCTGATAATGTTTCAGATTGAACCCGGTTTATCAGACCATCTAAATGTCAAATGCTGCTGTATTAAACAAAATATTTTAACACTAGGCAATATTAATCAAAACTAGGGCTGATAATTAGGGTTGACTCAACTTTGACTTGCGGTACCAGAATGTAATACCTCTGCTTGACACTAAACTGGTATCATACTTATCACACTTAACATGGTGTGATAGGCTTCTATAATATTCTTTGATAATTTTAATAATCTTTAAATTTATTTTATTCTTCCAGCAGTGATTTGTTAATGTGCAGAAGGAGAACTGGCCGTCCGAGTTAAGCCTGGTTTCTCCCTGTTTTTTTTCTCCACTTATGTCTGGTACCAGCTCCAGTTATCTGTGTTGTGTATTATGTAAGAATTATCATGCAAATTTTTCACACACAAACACACTGGATGCTGGATGGAGAGTGATGCTCAACTTGTCGCCTCAGATTTCCCCATAGGTGTTTGATTGGGTTCAGATCAGGAGACATATTCAATCACCTTCACCCTGTTCTTCTTCAGAAATGCAGCAGTAGCTTTAGATGTGTGTTTTGAATCATTGTCTTGTTGGAAAAGTGCACAACAACCAAGTGCATGAAGTGACGGCAGCATCTTCTCCTTCAGTATAGAGCAGTACATTGTTCATGATACCATAAATGAAATGCAGCTCCTCAACACCAGCAGCACTCTTGCAGCCCCACATAAGGGGGACGTAAAATCAGCCCATGCCAACTGGATTCTGGATCCTTATCAGACTCTGGTCTCTTAGATTTGATATCCTGTCCTCCAAGATCACTCAGAACACTGGTGTGTCACAGGGCTGTGTGTTGAGACCTCTTCTGTGTTTACCTATGATTGTGTTCCTGTTTATAGCCGCAGTACCATAATCAAGTTTGCAGATGACATCATGATCGTATGTCAGATTAATGACGACAGAGTTGGCCTATAGGAATGAGTTACAGCACATGTCTCTGGGACACCCAGAGGACCATGGAGGTCATTGTAGACTTCAAGCAGATTTAGAGCCATACACTACACCAACAGAGCTGTAGAGGAGCGTATGTTGAGTTTTAAGTTGCTTGGCATCCACATCTCTGATGACCTCACCTGACCCATAAACACATCCATCATGGTCCCAAAAGGTGCAGTAGCACCTTTACTTCTTACGACCTGTGACCTGTGTGATCTTTGTGGACTACCCCCAAACTATTAAGATAGCAAATTGTATCTCGGTGTGGTGCAGCAAGTATTCAGTTTTTAGACTGCAAAGCAGTGAATCACCAGTACCCTGTTACCTACCACTGAGAACCTTTATCATAAGTGCTGTCTAGGCAGGGCAAGCAACATCATCAAGGATGCCTTTCACCCTTACTGTGGGTTTTTTCGTGTTCCTCCCATGTGGGAGGTGTTGAGACATACACTCTGACACTAGTAGGCTCAGGAAGACCTGTGACCCCACTGAACTCCAAACAACATCTGATGTGCACTCTTGCTGCACTGGCTCCAGTTATTTATAAATGAAAAGACATTTTATTTGCATTATTCCAATTTTGAAATAAAGTACAATAAATTGTATTGACATGTTATTTGCCCTACTTATATTTTGCACAGACTGTACATTGTTTAACAATGTTGTGGCACAACCGTCTGTATTTGCATTGCTACTGTTCATACTACACACAATCCTACATTTGTATCCTAGTTTATATTTTCTACATATTCTGTTAAATATTAAACAGCATAATACTTGTAATGGCAATGAAGTTTAATCTCATTTACATTTTTCTATGTCTCATCATATATAACCAAATTCATTATCACACTTAGTCACATTTGAATTAAGCACTGACTCATTTTTTTTAAAGTTCAACCTTAAACTAGGTTTAGGAGTTTAGGAGGGTGGGTCAAACACCACACAGACCAATGCTTACAATCTACTTGTACAACAACTGAAACGTTAATTTGAATACTGGTCTCTGACACATCTTTACCAGATAATACCACAATACTAGTGTCTAAAGTGAAAAAATGCTGCCACTTTAAAGTGCTCTCAAGCACTGACAGAGGTTTTCAGAAGTGTAAAAATCCTTTGGTAGACATGTAGTCAGGTGACTGCTTACAGATAAATATGTAAAGCTGTTTAAAAAACACACATTGGGAAAGTCGTGCTAAAACAATATTTGTGTATTTTCATTACAGGTGGGACAGGGATACCCTCATGACCCTCCAAAAGTCAAATGCGAAACGATGGTTTATCACCCCAACATTGACCTTGAAGGAAATGTCTGTCTAAATATTTTGAGGTATTGTTGTTCATTTTCCATATTTCTCTCTGTTTTAAAATTTAGCACACTGTAAAAATGGGAAGAAAGAGTTGAAAAATAGAGCTCAACAATGTCAAAGAGCTTGTTCTTGTGTTTCTTGTTAGGTTTTCCTTAATTTTCAAAAGTTGGTCATTTGCAGAATTCTGCAGAAAATACAGTTTAATTAATTAAAAAAACAAAGTGAAGTGAAGCAAAGCAAAGCAATCCGTTCTGAGGTGAATCGCATTGCAAACTTGATTTGAGGCAAATACAATGTTTCAAATGTTTCATTAGTATATCTTGTGTTGTAAAAGAATAAATATTACAATATTGAATGCAAATCACATTAATTTATTCAAATACATTTTGGAAATATGGCATATTTTGTTTTCCATGATTCTTTGATAGGTTCTAGTTGGCTGCTGGTAATCCTTTCTGTGTTTAACTTAATTGAAATAATGATTGGCTTCACTCTTGCTCAAGTTTGATGCTCAAGTGATTCAGATGTTTTCTCCTGAACTGTTGCAGTTGTACATGATTCTGTACAAACATTGTGCTTGTACACAATCTTGTAACGTTAAATGCAATATTGAAATAAATAAATAAATGTAAATAAAAGTAATAAAGATACATGTATTGTGTTATATAAATTGCTACCTATTTTAATTAATGTTTTTAACATTAAGTTTTTTTGCCTATGCGTTGCTCATTTGTTTTGTTTACATGTACAGTTAGTGTTTCTGCATTTAACTTTGGGTTTTTAACTTTGGATCTCTTAGGTTAATGAAAGAACCATTCTACATAATGGTTGACCGCTGAAGAATACTTAAATTATTCCTTAAAGCATAGAATGAGTTATCTAGGTGTCATCTTAAATCTTTCAAGGTTTGGTAAATCATCGTTTAACTTGTTTATGTTTCAGAGAAGACTGGAAGCCAGTGTTGACTATTAACTCTATCATATATGGACTACAGTATCTGTTCCTTGTAAGTTTTGAAATCTTCTTTCACGTTCTGTTTGTCATTGTAAATGGACATACTGTTTGCATAAGCTATTTAATGCACATTCTTGGATTTTGTTAAGGGACATATTCATTCATTTTGGTTTTGTTGTAAAAATGTAAGACCTTTTCTACATAGCCCTTATTATTTCAGTGCACCTTAATGTTTAAGACCAAATGATTCATAGGTGATTTCTCTGGTGTGCCCATTTGCTTTATTTCTTGTTTAGCATTTACGTCTTAAATTTAATCTTTTGATATCCTGTATATTTCGTCAGTTTGTTATCATGAGGCCTTGAAACAGGATTATATAATAGTTAGAGTATTGGCTAGAGACTAGCCAAACCTCAATTTAATTGATAAATCATCTATTTACAAATTCTTCTATAGAAGGTCATTAGTAAGAACAAATGGACTGCTAGGTCAGGGATAGAATTCCCATGTGTGTAGAGGCACAAAGGAGCATCGGAATATTCAAAACATTTGTGAAACAGTGACCAGAACACACAGGACAGAATTTTACAGGTCATTTAACAGAGTAACCAGTGTAAAGATGACAAAATTGAAAACAGACAGAATGTTAGGCAGCTTATTGAAGCTTCTACGGTGGAAGGCAGTTTTTGCAATATGTGCCGTGTGATTTTCCTGCTTAATATGATGTCTTTAACTATATTGGATGAGGTGATGTTACATCCTTTTATTTAAAAAAATCTGGAAGCTTCTGTTTATGTGGGGTTTTTCTAATGTCTTAAGTCATCCAACCCTTTATAATATGATAATTTAGCTAAGGTAGAAATACCTTCTGGTCCTTATGTAATATATAGTGGATTATTGTGAGTGTAACAGTGGAAATTAATGTGGTCTTTTTCTTAGTTAATCTGTTGACTTTAAAGTGGTTTCATTTCAAGTTTACTTTAAACACCTTTTGCTATTTTGCTTATGTTTGTACAGCTGCTTTGTGACAATGTACCATTGTGAAAAGCGCTCTGTAAATAAATTGAACTTGAGCTTGAACTTGAAATTAATTCTATAACTTCTAATAATATAAACAAATATTATTAGAAGTCAGCATGTGTATTGTGAATAACAAAGGGCCTAAAACAGATCCTTGAGGCATATTTCATTCATTTAGATCACAGGGGACTCACGGGCAGACCTCAATCTGTCCGGCCCCAGAAGCCATCTCATACAGACCCGGACTTGCAGCCAAAATAAAAGATTGTGATGTTAAAATCTAGTGGGGCACTTCTGTTTCAACAGTGCAGATTATGCAGTATTTATGGTAGTGGTAGTGGAAATGCACAGACCAATTGCACGCAAGTTAACCCACACAGCCAATTAAGTCTGTGCAGGCAGTAAACATTGCGACTCTGCAGTGCGGGCAGATGAGAGGCTCAGCAAGTTACATGTGAAAGACAGTAATAAGAAAAAGACAGCAATACATGTAGAAAACAAACAGATTAAAACCGCTGGAAAAGAGATACAAAAATAAGATACAAAATGGTGCTTTTCAAAAAAGAAAAGCTAAAAATAGAAAATAGTGAAAAAAAAGAGCTTTTAATCTGGAATGGACAGACTCATTTCTGTTCATACTTCACACTGGCCAAGGTCTGTCTTGCCTCTTGTTGATAGCCCCTCGGTGGCCGACCAGAGTTTGGTTTTCACATCTAATACCTGTCCTCGCTGGCTCACCATAGACAAATCCGATCAGAAGAGATTGACTACTTCATATTCCCCTGAGGGGAACTAACTACGGGATGGTGAGCTTTTTAATGATGGAAACTGGACTTCCATGGTGTGGCAGATTGGTCCATCCCACACACATTTAATCAGGTTTTGGATTAACAAATAAACAAACAGCAATTAAAAAGGTGAGAACACTGTAGATGTCTGGGGTACCTCCAAGTAAGCAATCAAAAGATACAACAAGCACTTGTCCTCTGAAGAAACCGTTTTGAGCTTCTTTTTAGGGTGTGGTTAAATTTTTTTATACAGACCAGTTTGGGGATATAAATGTAATTCTTACTGTTACAGAACACAGGATATCTCAAATTAGCCAGTAAGCCAGGCATTGAGGACATGTTCTTGTACTCATTGTTTTCCGTCTGTGTTCCAATTTTAGGAGCCAAATCCTGAAGATCCATTGAACAAAGAAGCAGCAGAGGTCCTGCAGACAAACCGGCGGCTTTTTGAGCAGAACGTTCAAAGATCGTTGAGAGGAGGCTACGTGGGTGCCACTTACTTTGAGCGCTGTCTGAAATAGTCTTGAGTCCACTGGCCCTTACATCCCAGAATGCATTTATCGTTTACATGCGCTGAGAAATATTGACTGACACACTGAGCGAGGAGAAGCAGTGGGAGGGGGTTTCTCATGGGACGGGCTCAGCGCAGGTGGGTTATAAAGTAATAGGCCTTGAAAGGCTGGTCAGTGATTGTTGTTTGGAGAATTCAGCCGTATTTGCCACTGTGCTGGTACCCACTGTTTTACTTGCTGAGCTTCACATGCTAACTTATCCTCCCACTCAGAGACATGAACCGAGAGACATGTTCAGATCATTTATTTCTCTTGTGATCCATTTTTGAAGGCATGAGGACTAATTTTGTTTGGGCTACAGTGACGGGAAACCCGCCTTGCATTTCACATATTTAGCTATGTTAAATAGTCACTAATTTAGATTTTTGGGTAAAAAAAGACTTGTATAGCATTTGACCAATTGAGATCCACTGACCGATTGACGACCTGACGGACTTCAGATAAGATTGATGGGATTAGTATGCAAATGGGCTGTTGTGAGGCTGGGAGACCTTCATATGTTTTACTATAGTTTTCATGGTTGGGAATGGGTGGGAGTGGATTATTATAAGAGGGACGGTGCAGGATTGAGAATGGTTGCGTAAATTGTTACAGTTCTGTTGTGTAAATTGAAAACCCAGCTGTTCACAATGACTGCAATATGAATTATGTTAAATAAAATATTGACTTGAATGCCTGCTTTTAAAATTAGTGTAAATGACAACAACAGATTTTTGTTTTAAAATCAATAAAAATGTTTTATCTGACTTATACAGTTGACCAAAGTGTCGCTACATCAGGACAAGATTAGTAAGCTTACAAAGCTGACTAATTTGCCACATAATGTCACCCACATCTGCTCTATACAGTTGCACTTAAACACTTCAGCCATTGACAACTACTACTATATTCTTCAAAACTTGAACTCTTGACAAAACTTTCACATACCAGCAGGTGACTGGAGTATTTATTGGTCAATGGTAAATTGACACTAGGACTGTGAATATACAAACCACAAATAAAGCTGAAGTTGCTTATCATTTTCACCCTAGTCTTGCTCAGTCATCATTTGGATTTATGTAGCTTATTAAAATATAAAAAGTGTAAAATATCTGATAAAAAAATTAAATATTTGGAGCCTCTGGAGTCCCGAGAATCTCACAATGCAGGATCCTCCAGAGGATTGCTACTGTGCGTAAAGCTGTTCTTCAACCACCTTTAACCCAAGGAGAAACGATTGCAGTGACTTATATATATGCAGACTCATTTTCAAACCGTTTTATTCACTGATGAATGTCATGCTACACTGGATGGTGCAGATGGGTGGAGTTCTAGATGGTTGGTGGATGGCCTTCATGCCCCAACAGGGATGTAACATCAGCAAGGAGGTGATGAAGTGATGTTTTGGGCTGGAATCACAGGAAGTTAGTTGGTAGACCCCTAAGGTGCCTGAACAACCCCTAAGGTGCATGACAACAGCAAAATATGTTGAGTTCCTAGCAGCCCATTTGCTGTCATGGTACATTTACCGTGTCTTTCAGAGTAAAATCATTTTCATGCAAAACAATGTACCATATCATACTGTAAAAAAAAAACAGTGAGGCCTTGGCTACTATGGGCACAAAGGGAGAAAGAAATCATGGTATGGCCACCATCATCTCCTGACCTCAGCCCCATTGAGAAACTGTGGAGGTGAGGGTGGACGACAGTTTACCTCTAAACAGCAGCTCTGGGAGGCAATTCTGGCATCCTCTAAGGAAATGCAGGCAGAAACTATACATAGATGTATAATTTCAAAGGATGAGAGTTGTTAAGGTGATATCAAAGAAGGGCTCCTATGTTAATATGTAACATGATCTGTAAAGATATTTTTGATTTGTAAAGCTTTGATTTCAGAGCATTAACCTCCTAATGCAACAAAAATTACAAAAGATTTATATTTATAATCCTTTTGAAACTATAATAATCCTTTAGAAACAAAGTGTTTTGAAATGCTTTTTGCATAATATGGTACACTGTTTTTTTTTTAAGTTATTTTGCAAAAAGATGCCATTTTCATCTTATTCATCTTTATTTCATAGTTTAATAGCTTAATAGTTTAGATGACCAGTGATGACCAGTGTTGGAAACTACAGTGAAGACCAGCAGACTTGGATTCTCTTCAGCAGTTGTCTTTATTGTAGAAGATGATGAACACCAGTCTACAGTCAGAGCTACTGCTTGGGCGCTGCAGTCATCAGGTCTAACCTAAGGTTAACATACATTACATTTATATCCAGTTTGATGGGCGGTCCCTTCAAATGGAAAACAAAGCACTCAGGTAACAACAGAGCAAGTAAGGAAGTGATCCCAGATCCCAGATCCTGGAGACACACCCTCTGTTCCAGTCAGCATCAGACCATTCATGGAGACGTAGAGGTTTTCAAACCTTAGTTCCATTCATTGTTCTAGGGAATCTTGAGCAAATGATCAAGGATCTCAGGAAGAGCGGCCTGAAAAAAACATGTTCACTCTTTTCACTTAGAATTAGAATGAAGAATGTTGCCTTTAAAAGTGCTGTAATGGACCTTTGAATCAGCAGAGATCAGGAGGCTTGTATTTATTTAATCATTTTTGTTCTATTTACATTTGAAATTACATGTTTTAAATACTTTTATTTACTACTTTTTGTGACAACAAATGTCATGAAATGTTTATTTATTAGATCACATTGTCACAGGTTTAAAAAAAATCTATAAAAATACTGATAAAAACTTATATGTAGGATTGTATATGTATTAATATGTAGGATTGTTGGATTATTAACATTAGGAAATACAACTTGCTTATTACTGCAATAAATATTTACCTTAAATTTAAAAAATAGTGACAACCAATCATGATGCAGTTTCAAAAGAACCAATAACATCTACATCTATGCGTTTAGCAGACGCTTTTGTCCAAAGTGACTCACAAGATGACAATAAGCATAGCTGTACCTGGATACAATCTTATCTAGGTACAATACTCCAGTGTTTGAGGGGATTCCTGTAGAGAGAGAGGATATATATATAATGCAATGATTTTATTATTTTTATACTGGTGTTAATGAAACAGGTGGTTTTTAGTCATTTTTTTGAAAATGATGTGGGATAAGCAGAGCGTAGAAGATTATTCACCAGCGTGGCGTGTTGAATAGCAGGACGGTATAAGCAGTTTGCTGACCGAGGGAGTGTGTATGTGGATGAGTTGGAAGTGTATGTGGAAGGTGAGGTGGTGCCGAGCCGGTGGTGGTTTTGGAAGCGAGTAGTAATAACCACTCACAAGTTTTAGATAAATTCTTTCTCTGTTTTCTCTTCATACCCCTGAGCGGGTCCATTGTTTACACTGTTCACACATCTAGCACATTAAACAATTTGGAAATGGTACAAAAAACATCTTTAAGTGACATACTTACGAATAACCACATTCAATTCAAGACAGAGATAATAAATATAGCTGCAAGCAGCAATTATCATGATAAAGTATCATTATAAAGGGAAATATTTTTAGACATCACCCTTGAAAAGATATGCACCAAAGCATTGTAAAAATACAGCCTTATATTATTTTTGGCATCAAAATTGTTAGGGCTCTATTTACAAATGCTAACAATACCATAAAACTGGTACCATAAAAATCATAAAACTAGCCTTCCTGGTAGCTCAACTGGTAGAGCATTGCGTTAACGTTGCAAAGGTTGTGGGTTTGAAGTTGCTTTGGATAAAAGCATCTGCCAAATGAGTAAATGTAAAACATCTAAACATTGCATGATATAACGTGAGAAAGAAAATAGCAAAATAAACTTACAGACTTTAATTAGATCATTATTAGACCATTCCAACAATTTACAAAACACAAAGTTAAAGCAATCTCTCAAACAGTCTCTCAGTAAGCAAGCCAACCAAAAACCTTGTATAGACAGAGAAAAATCCTTGAGAGAAACCAGACTCAACCAGGTGGGCCAGTTCCCCTCTGGCACATTAAATCTGCAATTTGTATGTTGGTATTATAGCAAATCTTCCATATACTTTATTCATACTATCTGTAAGAATAATTCTGTGTAGGACTTTAGTCTGTTCTTTTCATACCTCTCCTATCTACCTGTATTATGTGTCCGTTTATGTAAGGATGAGACGTAATAGAATAGGCCGTATAAAATGATATGAAATATGTTTGAAATGATTTTAAATATGTATGCTTGTCGATTACTCAAAAAAGAATTTCCATTTTTTCTTATCTCCATGAAAACTGTCAACAAAACAGACAACATCCGCTATGGTTGGTAAGTAAACGATAGACGCAGAAATAAGCTGCTCGCAGTTCATCATAATAATGAATGACTATCATAGCGCCGCGCACACGTTTGTCTACTTCCGGTCTCTGACGGCGCATGAGCGGAAACATTGCTGTATATTTCGTCCTTGCGTTCTTCCCTCGCATCCTAGGAGGGCGGCGCTTAACAAGAGAGGAAAGGAAACGAGGACGCGCACAAAAGCATTGAGACGCGCACAAAAGCATTGAGACGCGCACAAAAGCATTGAGACGCGCCCGGGTCGTGTGACTCCACAACGGCAGTTGGGACGCTGTGCGTGCGCGGGGGTGGGCGGAGACTCTGACGTCAGCGCGTGATATCATTCGGCAGGCGGGAGTTCCGCGCGGCCTTTTCCTCCCGACATCGACGGATGCGAAGAAGCGCCTAACCGCGCGTGTGGAGAACGAGAAACCGTGTAAATTGTGCTCGTTATCACGCGTGGACGCGCCCTTCACTTTGCACATCAGACTTTCATAATTACTGCCATCTCCGCGTCACCGCAAATCTTCCCGCGTTTGCGCGCGTCAGAATGGAACTGATCACGATCCTCGAGAAAACTGTGTCCCCAGGTAAACACGACACTTCATTCATGCGCCGTTTATTCATGCGGGACGTGACGGGGTGACTGCTGGGTGTGTTTGTGTGTTAGCGGGTGGCTAATGCTGCGAAGGCCACGCGCGTCTCTCTCACGCACACACACACACACACACACATTGCACAGTCACTAAACTACAGAAACACTTTCATCATTCATCTCTTATTCATTCGCACCAAAAATGTTGTTAAAGAAGTGTGTGTGTGTGTGTGAGCGCGCGCGCGCTCGTTTGCCGGCCTGTGCACTCGCTGCGGGTTCTTCCACTCATAACTTACAACATACAGTCGAGTAATCGAGAGGTCCTGCAGTGATCTTGTGCCATCAAACATGCATCGTGCCCTGGCGCACCGAGCTGGTGCTGGTAAAGTTAGCAGGTTAGTCAGGAAGTGGCTAAACTGTTAGCAGTCATTCCTCGTCGCTTTCAGTACAGCCTCGTTCTAGTGAAACATGTCAGATGAAGCGACACTGAGTGTGATGCGGTATGTTTATGTAATCGTGAGTGGTGTGGTGAGTTCGTCGCTCACCTCTTGTGCTCAGTTACGGGTTTCTGAAGTTTTGCGCTTGTTTTCAGATCGAAATGAGCTGGAGGCGGCGCAGAAATTTCTGGAGCAGGCGGCCATCGAGAACCTGGTGAGATGCACCTTAACTCTCCTTACTACCGCTGTCTCAGCTGTGTGCCCTGCGGTTCACATCTGTACGTCAGTCCTGATCACGAGAGCACGGGCTGTTCATCAACAACGTCTCTCCTGCACCTTAATGCTTGTTTACACAAATACAGGGAGATCTACGCAGAGCTGCTGCTGTAGTAGCTCACGGCCCATTGTTGTGCACACAGCTGTTGTAAGAGTACTCTCTTAGGAAAGCTGAGTTCAGCACGCACATTTATGCAGCTCAAGTCATATTTTAAGGGGATAGTTCATCAATAAAACAGTCTGATTACTCACCAGCATGTTGCTTTCTTCTTGGGCTTTGAGGTGGTATTTGCCAGTAACCAATAGTGCAAATACCTCCTCAAAGCCCAATATTTATTTTTAAAAATAAATCCTTTATTTTATAAAGCAGCACAGACATGCTCGTACATATTTAAAATACATGCATCTATCATGTATTTAAAAAAAAATGCATGATAGAAATGGTGTGTATAATAGTCAACTTTTAATAAGTCTCAACCTTCTGCTGGTATGGGAAATATGCTGATATCCCAATCTTGTGGGAAGGTTTCAATAAAATATTACAAGCTGATGCAAATTGATACAAATTTGATTTAGCTTAAAATTAGAGATTGAATTCAGAATCTTTTTTTCTTTTGAATAACCCATTGTCAAAATGAATTTGAAATCCAAAATCAGATTACTTTTGAACAACCGTGACTAGTTAGTTATCTCACTGGTTATCTCAATTACATTTACCAGCCAGCATTCCTGGTGGAGCTGTCCAAGGTGTTGGCGAATCCTGGGAACACGCAGGTGGCGCGTGTGGCCGCCGGTCTGCAGGTGAAGAACTCTCTGACATCGAAGGATCCAGATGTGAAGACGCAGCACCAGCAACGATGGCTGGCCATCGACTCCAGTGCTCGCAGAGAGATCAAAAACTACGTAAGGATAGGATTAGTGCAGTGCTTTTGTTGTATTCATCTTATCTTATGTGTGGTCTTCTTGCAGCATATATTGTCTGACGGTGATCTTTAGATTGGATTTGAGTTTTGCTTGTGTTTGCATGCGAGATTCTTAGGCATTCTGTTATATGGGACGTGTGGGCTGGTGCATTTTTGCTGGAGTCAATTAAAAAAAAGGCTGACATGTTTTTCATGGAGTTTTGAGTGCAGTGTTATTTCAGAAATGTCAGTTGTTTCAGTACTCTGGTACTTGTGCTGATCTCCAGTATAGCCACAGTGTCTGTCTTCTGTCTGTCGGTAGGTGCTGCAGACTCTGGGCACAGAGACGTATCGGCCCAGCTCGGCCTCTCAGTGTGTGGCTGGAATTGCGTGTGCGGAGATCCCTGTCAATCAGTGGCCAGAGCTCGTTCCTCAGCTAGTGGCTAACGTGACGGACCCCAGCAGCACAGAGCACATGAAGGAGTCCACGCTGGAAGCAATCGGATACATCTGCCAAGACATTGTGAGTTCTCATCTGATCTGGCCTTTTAGACTGCCAGGCGTTTATGTGAATGTCATGTTCTTTTGTCCTCACACCTCACAAACTGTTTGTCAGGACCCAGAGCATCTTCAGGATAATGCCAACCAGATCTTGACGGCAATCATCCAGGGCATGAGGAAGGAGGAGCCCAGCAACAACGTCAAACTCGCCGCCACAAATGCCCTCCTGAACTCGCTGGAGTTCACCAAAGCCAACTTTGACAAAGAGGTACTGCTGCATGTTCCTTTGTTCTGAGGCACGTCTACATCACTGCGGTCATGATGAGGGCTTCATGATTCATTCAGTTGATATCATCAACATCTCAACCAATATTATGTTTCAAATGTAGATGTGAAGATGTAACGTCTCTTCCACGATTTTATCTGAAACTAATCTTTATATGAGTTTAAAGATCCAGTAATACAAAACAACTGTGGGTTGGGTTAATTGATAAACTGAAAAACATCCAATAAATAACCCTTTTGTCAACCCTTGTGACTTTCTTCAGCTGAACACAAAGGCAGCGTGTCCATCCGTTCTTCAGAACATACAGACAGTTAATTTAACAAAATCCTGTCATTGTAAAGCCTAAAAGCATGTCATCTTGTCTCATGTTATCTTAAGCATAATCCACTGGACTCCAGTGAATTAGTACATATCTGCTTAAAAAGATGTAAGAAAGGAATTCATATTTTGAGCTTATTTATCAAAACCACATGTTCAGCCAGGACGGTGGTGCATGGATAACTTTAAATCTCATTGGCTGTGGTGAGTTGAGACCAGTTGCTGTATATTTTATCAAGACTTGCCAGAGTCAGTGAGGCTTATATATTTATGTGGCCATCATCCTGCCTTATTTCGTTGGATGTCAGGGAGTTTAAGGCTGTCTGTAGGGCCATAATTATTGACAGCCCTTTTAATAAATCTTTCCTTCTCCAGACAGAAAGACATTTCATCATGCAGGTGGTTTGTGAAGCAACACAGTGTCCAGACACCAGAGTAAGTTCCTTCAGTCTCCGTTTTATCTGCCTCACATTGTCAACTGATCGTCCACGTCACTTTGTTCATTATGTGGAAGAGTGAGTCGAACAGAAGTCCGTGTTGAATGACCTGTGCTCCGTGTCTGCAGGTGAGAGTGGCTGCGTTACAGAACCTGGTGAAGATCATGTCTTTGTATTACCAGTACATGGAGACGTACATGGGCCCGGCGCTGTTCGCTGTGAGTTACGAGTTGACAGTGATTTGTGAAAATCAGCCGTTTAATGTCAGTGCTTCTTACCTGCCTTTACTCTTCAGATCACTATAGAGGCCATGAAGAGTGACATAGATGAGGTGGCCTTACAGGGAATTGAGTTCTGGTCCAACGTCTGTGATGAAGAGATGGATCTGGCTATTGAAGCCACTGAGGTGATGCTCAATACAGTCACTGTCTGGGGTGATCACGCCTCGCTGGGCCAGAAGAGTCATTCCAAAATGGTGGTTAGCTAAACAAAAACTGTTTTAGGTTTTGTGACGTCTGATGAAACTAAGTGTCAAGTGCAGTTTGTCATTTCAGCAAAACACAAGTATATAGTGAAACAGAATGTTTCTCCAGATGCCACATAAGACGATAACAACACAAAACTAGAAGGTTCTACGTCATTTACACATAGTGACAAGTGTAAACATACAGCTCAAGACAGTAGATGTTCCTGAACTCAAGATGAAGAAAGCACACCAAATAATTCTTATTGGGCCAGTGGTGACTGTGATTTTGTTTGCGTCACCTAGTGCTGATAGGGTTGATGCGCCCAGAGTGTGTTTGATGTGAGGAAATAGTAATATTGTAACCATCACAGCAGACTGACTGAAGTTCGATACTCATTAATGGGTGATTCATTTATTATGTGTTTCAGGCGTCTGAACAGGGACGCCCTCCAGAGCACACAAGCAAGTTTTATGCTAAAGGAGCACTACAGTACCTGGTGCCCATTCTCACACAAACGCTGACCAAACAGGTAATCCACACAACTGCCACTGGTCAAACAGATCATCCACACGGCTCGTTTTATTAGTTGTGTTAAAGGACTTTGTTTAAACCTTGGCAAATCTTCATTCAGTACTGATGGCACTTTATTTGTGACTATTTGTGCCATAATGAAAGAAGGGAATGTTGTGTCATTTTGTTGAAGGATGAGAACGATGATGACGATGACTGGAACCCGTGTAAGGCTGCGGGTGTGTGTCTCATGCTCTTAGCCACGTGCTGCGAGGATGACGTGGTTCCTCACGTTCTGCCCTTCATCAAGGAACACATCAAACACCCCGACTGGCGCTACCGCGACGCCTCCGTCATGGCATTTGGATCCATCCTCGAGGGGCCAGAACTGAATCAGCTCAAGCCGCTCGTCATCCAGGTGAGGGTCACTGTCACCAGTCTTCATATTCTGAATGTGTTCGAAGGGACTGATGCTGAAGGTGACTCTTCCAGGCCATGCCCACCCTCATCGAGCTGATGAAGGACCCCAGCGTGGTGGTGCGGGACACGACGGCCTGGACGTTAGGACGCATCTGTGATCTGCTGCCTGAAGCGGCCATCAATGAGGTGTACCTGGCCCCTCTCCTCCAGTGCCTGATCGAGGGCCTTGGGGCTGAACCGCGCGTGGCCTCCAATGTGTGCTGGGTAGGGTGGGAATTCTCTGTCACCCTGTTTTAATAGCGTGTGGCTGACTCTGTTTCCTCCGCTGTTAATGATCAGTGAGAAGCTGCAGTGCGTCAAATTGTGTCAGACACTTTTATCCAGTAGAACAACAAAGCTTTTTAGCTGAAAGCATTACTCCTAAAAGGGATGCAGAGATGTAGCTGAGGCAGGAAGGGCTCTAGCAGTAGCCGCTGTGTGGTCATGCTGCGAGTTTCTGAAAGATGCTTGTGCTGTGCTGTGACGCTCACAGACATATGCTGTTTTCAGGCTTTCTCCAGTTTGGCTGAAGCGGCGTATGAGGCCACAGATGCTGCAGATGATCAGGAGGAGCCGAGCACCTACTGTCTGTCCTCATCGTTTGAGCTGATTGTCCAGAAGCTCCTGGAGACCACAGACAGGTAATCCAACAGCAAACTACAGATCCATGTACTGGACTAGAGTTTAGACGCTCCTCAGTAGTGATGCACCAACAAGGAGAATAACTTGCGTTGTTTTAAATGAGTGTTTGCTCTGAATAACTGACTCTTATGCTGTCAGTGGAACCAGTGGAACCTGTAAACTGGTAACCAGTCTATGGCGCTGAGGTCAGGTGGGTGTGTGAAAAGGCTTTTATTCAGCATGTCCACAGCTTGGAACTGACATGTTGAATATGAACTAACAGGTGTTGACAATTGTTCCTCCTGCTGCTCTGAGTTTGGGCAGTTCAGGATTTTAGATTGTCACAGAGAAACCACGGTCTACTTCACCCAGTGCGTCGCCGGCACACGGCTGCTTGTGATGACGCTGGACGTTGCGGGACTGTACAGCTGCCACACTGAGCAGCATTTCCTGACACGCTTGTGCTGCTTGCCCCGGTGGTTATCAGAACTTCTCCATTGTTTTATCACAGTTATCAGTGATTAAGGGTAGATCCTACAAGAGCTTTACTGTGTTCAGAGTGCTTCTATTGCTGTAACTAAAACCAAACCTGAATTGATCCAAAGTAGTGCGATCATACTTCTGTCTGATGTTTGGTGATGTGTTGTCAGTGTTGAGTGAGGTTCTGTTGATTCTCAGGCCAGACGGTCACCAGAATAACTTGCGCAGTGCGGCGTATGAGGCTCTGATGGAGATAGTGAAGAACAGTGCTAAGGATTGTTACCCAGCGGTGCAGAAGACCACTCTGGTCATCATGGAGCGACTGCAGCAGGTCCTGCAGATGGAGGTGAAGAACTCACAAAAAATGCCTTTACATCTGTGTTCAGATGTTTGTGGGCTGGTGTATTTGAAGTTGTTGTTTTTTCTAGTCTCACATCCAGAGCACATCGGACAGAATCCAATTTAATGACCTGCAGTCTCTGCTGTGTGCCACCCTGCAGGTCAGATCCACCTCAGCGCCTCACAGTATCTTCAGTGGTGTGATATTTGTACTGACTCTGTTGTACTTCCACAGAACGTGTTGAGGAAGGTTCAGCATCAGGACGCGCTGCAGATCTCAGACGTGGTGATGGCGTCTCTGTTGCGCATGTTTCAGAGCACGGCAGGCTCAGGAGGTGTTCAGGAGGACGCGCTCATGGCCGTCAGCACGCTGGTGGAAGGTGTGTGCTGATGTTCCCAACCTGAGCATTGCAGAATCGTGTCCTAATTATGGATGTTGATAATCGTCATTTAAATGAACGATTTGTAGCCTTAATACTGCAATTTTGAAGAGTGTGAAGGTGTGCAAATGCAACTCAGAACAAAAGTGAGACCCGTTTTTGTCTAAATTAAAGGTTGCTGATAAAGGATATAGTGCTTATATTATAAGTTAAATATACTTAGCCATTTTTTCACACTGACAGCTGGATTTTTTTCCACAACTGCAGAAGTTTTTTCCAAGTTCTTTTTCCAGGAAAGGTCTAGGAAGCCAATTGGTTCTTTAGTAGATGAAAGGCCTTAACCTCTCCTGTTTGTTTTCAGTGTTAGGCAGTGACTTCTTAAAATACATGGATGCCTTCAAGCCGTTCCTGGTTATTGGACTGAAGAATTTCGCTGAGTATCAGGTAATGTTTGGTGTGGTTTGTATAGTGACAGGTGTTGACAATTGTTCCTCCTGCTGCTCTGAGTTTGGGCAGTTCAGGATTTTAAATTGTCACAAAGAAACCACGGTCTACTTCACCCAGTGCATCGCTGGCACACGGCTGCTTGTGATGATGCTGGACATTGCGGGACTGTACAGATGCCACACTGAGCAGCACTTCCTGACACGCTTGTGTTGCTTGCCCAAGTGGTTATCAGAGTTAATTCAGCAGTAGATTTCATCAGGCTGCTGCTGTATCAGGATCATTGGAAGTGTTGATTGGATGCCTGTCTCCTCAGGTGTGTCTGGCTGCAGTGGGGTTGGTGTGTGATCTGTGTCGAGCTTTGATGGCCAATATTCTTCCCTACTGTGACGAGATCATGCAGCTGCTGCTGGAGAACCTTGGGGTAATTATACATACACACACACACACACACACACACACTCTCTTATTGATTCCAACTAAGGTGCCTTGCGGTGTGTGTCCACGCCTCATGAAGGATGGGTTAAGTGCAGAAGTTACATTTTGCTTATGGGTAACCATAACTGATTAAAACATGTCACTCACACACAGTGTGAAAACACATTGTTAGTGGTAATTCACTAGAAGGGGGGGGGGGGCAGCTTTTCAAAACTGTCCGTGTAGCGCAGGGATGGGGAATTTTTACCGTGTATAAAGGTAGATTCTCACTGATTAAAACCGTGGGTTTTGAGTGATTACATAAATATCAGGTTTTTGTTAGCTGTACTCTGTGTGATGACAGAATGAGAACGTGCACAGGTCAGTGAAGCCTCAGATCCTGTCTGTCTTTGGTGACATCGCTCTTGCCATTGGAGGAGAGTTTAAGAAGTACCTAGATATAGTGCTGGACACTCTGCAGCAGGCGTCTCAGGCACAGGTGGACAGGGTAACTACAACCTCACTCCTCATGCACATTACTGCTCATACCGTCACTCCTCGTGTACATTACTGCTCGTTCCGTCACGTTGGCATCCTGGCAAAATTCACAACACAAGAGGAAATGTGACACAACAGGAAATGTGTAACTAACATAACACTACTGATGGTAACATTTCACCAATGAATGCCGCTTGAGCTTCATTATTATCCCATTATCATAATAAAATCCAACTTTGACTTAATTGAAAAGTTTTTTTTATATATAATGTCACATTAACATCCACCAATCTATTAAATGCTTTTGAAATTCAACTCTCATAAGTAACAATAGTAGGCAAAAATGTTTAGGCAGTTTGGCAATTTGTTTCACAAGTTTATTTAATTGGCCTGCTAATCTGTGCAGATTTAATGCTTGATCAACCCATGTGTCAGTGAGATATAAAATAAAGCAGTCGTGCTCTTCTGGTTAAGAAGTACGGCTTGTAATCAGTAGTTTGCTGAGGTCACATTTTGGTTATGGGTAACCATAACTGACAAAATTGTCACTCACTTTGAAAGTTGGATTTGAAAGTTTTATTTTCAAGAGTGTTTTAGTGACCCTAAACCAGAGCCGCAGTGTGCTGGATGAGAAACAGACAGCTGTAATGACCTTTCATATGTAACTGAGCTGAACTCTGGTTGCAGACGGACTATGACATGGTGGACTATCTGAATGAGCTGAGAGAAGGATGTCTGGAAGCTTACACCGGTATCATCCAGGGGTTAAAAGGAGACCAGGAGAATGTCCATCGTAAGTGTCTGTCTGGGTCTCTGAATCGGGTCATTGATGTAGTTCTGATGTGGTTTTCTGGTGTCGTGTGCAGCTGATGTCATGCTGGTCCAGCCTCGCGTCGAGTTTATCCTCTCCTTCATTCACCACATTGCTGAGGATGAAGATCACTCGGATGGGGTTGTGGCCAATGCTGTAGGCCTCATCGGGTGAGTGGAGTTGTTTCCCTTCAGGAAGAAGCGTGGGGAGTTTTGTGTTCATAAGAACCGTTTTGTATTGGTTTTCATAAGCTGCTTTTGTCCTTAATATGTTCAGCTGGGAGGGACTGTACTGTATTTAGAACTGAGTTTGTATGACGCGTGTCTAGAGTATGTCATGGGTTTTGTGCTCCTCTAGTGATTTGTGTACGACGTTTGGTAAGGATGTGATGAAGCTAGTGGAAGTCAGACCTCAGATCAATGACCTGCTGACTGAAGGCCGGAGGTCCAAGACCAGCAAGACCAAGACGCTGGCCACATGGGCCACAAAGGAGCTGCGCAAGCTAAAGAGCCAAGCTTGGTGCGTGACTACACCCGTTCACACTGAGGGGCAGTTTACATTTAAACTAGAGATAATATAGATAATTGTATCTGTTTGGCTGAGCATTTACATGACAACAGCATTTAAGGGCCCTAAAAGCGCCAGCTTGGTTTCTCTGTAAATAACAAAGGCTAATCTGTAAAACAATGAAATCATGCGCTTGAGTCTCGTGTGGACGGTTTGTCTAGAGACATCGCCATCTACTGGCCTGACATGCAAAATATGCCTTCAGTCATTTTTTTTTGCATTTTTATGCTGATCATTTTGCCAATGTTATGTGTACATAAAACTTTCAAAAATCCGTAGTGTTGTGTAAATGTCCCTGAAGACTCATTTTCTTATGAGACTTACTGAGGTAGAATTACTGCTGGCTGTTGTCACTCAGGTTAGATAGATGGCCTCAACATTGTAGTGTTATGTCACAGAGCGATGAAGCCAGATTTGACATCCATCTTTAACAGGCCATTGTCTGAGTAAGAGAGCTGAACACTTCACAAGTTTCCACAAATTAACAATATGATAAATTAATACTTAATTTACTTAAGTGATACATAAATACTTAATACATTAATACTTCCACTATGGACACGTTCCTTTTTTTAGCTTAAAAATGTAAATACAACTTATTCAGATGTAGTAATTTAATAAACTGCTTAATTGCTGCTTTTGACTTTTTTTTTCTGAAAAAAATCTTCACTGATGCATTTACAAACAGAAGCATTAATCTACGCCACTGAGCTTAAACTAGCCATTAACTGATTAACTGCTGACTGTTCTCAACAGCCCGGTGGGAGCTTTTCATGGTGGGCTTAACACATCAGATTGTGTTCTGTGCTGTACTGCATGTTTTGTTGAACATCTTTTACGGCCTGTTTCCAGTTCACACATTGCAGGAATAGTTAGGATGCCGTTTTGTTTGTCCCACAAACTTTGAATGCAGGTGTTTCAAATATGTTCTGTTGTTTTCTTTCAGATTCCCAGTTGTGGAAATTGTACAAAGAATAACGGAAATGAACCCCACTGAGGTCCTTCTGTCTTTTACAGCGTGAAAGCAGAAGTGATGTGTGCGCTGAGATGAGTGAGAATGTGAGCGAGCGAGCGAGCGAGTGAGAGAGACATCACAACACCTTCAGAATTAAATTACAGCAGAAAAACACAGTGCCCTAAAACCTTCACCAGTTCAAGCCCTCTTCATGTGCAGTCCGCCTCTGAATTCATCACAACAGCCTGTGAGCACTTGTTTGGACATTTGAGGCTAATATGTGCCGTTAGTCAGGGGGGGCTGTTGTAGTCATGGTGCATCTGTGAACACATTTGGGCACTTACCAAAAAATAAACTTACGGCTGGATTGTTCCTAAAAGCACTTGAGAGATGCAAACATGGGGCAGGAAGTGACGCTGCTGGAGTTGATAATGGCGTGACTGGAGTGTGTTTGAGTGAGTGGTGTCTGTACATCCCCTCATACTATTTCAACTCAATAAATAAACCTTAAATCTTGTTGTAAATTGGGTGAGATGCACTTAAGTAAACATGAACATGGGAGAGTGATGAGGTGTTGGCAATGGGCAGCACTTGGGTGAATGTGAGGGCCGTTCATATTGCTTTTCTGCAAGCGAGTCACTGCAATCTTTTTTTTTAATAGTTCTCTTTAATATGTTAACATGGGCTATACGGGACTGTTGCTTGTCCTGCTAAATATAGCCTCTTAAGGTGAAAGTGTCATTCAAGCAAATTAATTGATCTTCAGAGGATTCAGGAATTGCAGGAACATGAGTGCCAAATCTATAGAGTACTAATGGGCTTGTGTTAAACATGCATTAACACCCAAGATTCAAAATAAACTTGTCACTGTTTGATTTAGATTGATGCTTTTTGGTTTTTTTCCACTGCCCTTAATTTGAATCAATCGCTGACCGTTTAAAAAAATGACAGAGTGAATCAGACGTTTGTATGAGGTTATATTTTTCCATTGTGAGAAAATAAAATGTTTTCTTAGCAGTTGTGTATATTTCATACATTTTCACTACATTTCAAGTTTTGAAACCAGCATGATTGCAGAATCTGAAGATTGAAGACTCTGAAGCTTTTTTCAGTTGATCTACTGTTTCTACTGTGTCGTGCTTTGGATAAAAGTGTCTGCTAAATGCATACATGTAAATGTAAGTGCTCCATTTTGCATGTGATCAGAGTAATCCACTATTTCAGAACTGCTGCAAACCTGGAAAATTAGAAGCTGAACTGTAATATTGGTGTTTTGTGTCAGTCACACTAGATATTCCAATGGTAGAATGAGAACTTTGCGTCTTCTGTGATGAAACTGTGCAAACAGATATTTTAGTGATGTTTCTTGCTCAATCATAGAAACAGTTTGGATGTTTTTTTCAGTAATTCCTGCTAGAATTGTGTGCATCAGTGATTTGGAAAGGCACACAGCTCTCTATAAAGGCCTCACAGCTGACAAGGCATATCAGAGCAAAAACCTCCAAGACCTGGTTACCTATCCAAACCGAGCATTTGGGGGAGAATGATCTTGGTAAAAGAGGTGACCGAAAACCAGACGGACACTCGCTTCAGAGATGGGACAAAGTTTCAGAAGCACAACCATCACTGCAGCCCTACACTGATCTGGGGTTTAGCAGAGTTTCTAGACAGAAGCCTTTCCTCAATGCAAACACATGATTGGATATGACTACATGTAGGCCTGTTAGGAACAAGGTTGAACTGTCTTGCTTCAATTCTAAATTCTAATTCTTATGTCTAAAAACGACACCACTCATCACTTCACCATCCCAACAGTGACGCAAAACGAATTTCTCTGAAAGCGTCTGTCCACCAACAGTTCCTGTTCAACCTGACCGAGCTTGACATTACAATCTAGATGTAAATGACACTACAGCACTATCTCTACTTCTGGTAATGTACACTAAGGAGCACTACTTAGGACGTGCTGAACCAACAAGTTCAATTGACAGCAGCTCTATCTCATAACTGACAGTATAATGTTTTAGTTCCTGATAGCACAGGGCATCTTTAGGATCCAGGCCTGCACTGTTTTGGCAGCACACAGAGGACCGACCCAATATATGAAAAATCACACACGATAAGCGTTAGTTTCAGTAGCATTAGCACTAGTTTAATTTTTAGTTGTGTCTGAAATCAATAAAAGGACACATCGGAGGTAGGATGTTTCTGGAAGGAGCTTAATGTTTTAGATCATTTGCAGCAGTTTGATGGTACTTGCTGCTAGGCTCGCCAAGAGAGCGCTACATTAGTCCAGTTAAGAGAGAACAAGAGCTTGTATGAGGAGTTGTGTGGACGGTTCTGTTCTCAATGACTCAAGAATCTTCAGTCACATTTAAACACTTTTTGAATGTGGTACAAAAAAGTGAATGTCAAGCTTACTGTATTACACTTCTGCTGGGCCTAATTAAATGTCATTTTATTACAAATGTGCTTGGAATTGGCAATGATGTAATTCTATGTTTGCTGACATTGCTGTATTTAATGATGACAGTCCCAGACTCAAACCCTGACCCACAACCTTGTTACAACATGTCATGCATTAAATGACCTTTAGGCAACTGAAGGGAGGATTTTAGTGTCTGGAAAATGTAACATTATTGTTTAGCATTTTTATTTTATTTAAATGTTGCATTGCATTATTTAGACATTCAGCAGTTTTACATATAATGAATTAAACAGAACAATTGTCAAACATGTACAACACTAAAACAGAATTTAATGTATTATTACAAATCTTCATAGTTAATTATGAGATGTGAACTAATAAAACTAGAGACACTGCATGTGCAGTTAGTTTAGGAATAGTGGAAAAAGTCCCGTGGAAATATCTTTATAAAGGTTTGTATCTCTCTGTGGTCACGAGAGGTTCATGTATTCAGACTGTATTAAAACACTATGTACCTCAGAGACTGTATGTGACATGTAATCAATTAACATGATAGATGACGTCATATTAAGCAAG
Source organism: Yasuhikotakia modesta (assembly GCA_036877545.1). Taxonomy (NCBI): domain Eukaryota; kingdom Metazoa; phylum Chordata; class Actinopteri; order Cypriniformes; family Botiidae; genus Yasuhikotakia; species Yasuhikotakia modesta. Next base: position 24,079 of record JBAJNP010005179.1, read on the forward strand.
ATTTGCAGTTTCAGCTGGACATGGAGATGATGCTCAGAACAAGATATTTTATAGGACTGCAGTACAAGATTATAGATTATAGAATATAATAATGATGTTGGTAATGCTGATACTTTCTCTCAAAAAGCATGTATTATTATTAGTTAATTTTAGCATAAACATTTTTAGCATAAATTTTAAACAAAGGTTTTTTAATGTGTTTTTGTAAATAAATTGTATTTATTAACATTGGTTAATGGCCAGTAAACTAGCATCAAAAGGACTGTATTTGCTATAGCCACTGATGTAAGAGCATGTTCTGAACATTGAAGGGATTGAGCTGTTGAGCAGAGACTAATTTAATGTGTATCGATCAATGTACCTTCATTAAACAATGTTTTGCAAAATAACAATTCTTTTAAGAAAGATGTTTTTTAAGTTTATTTTTAATTCTGTTTGTTGTATAAGAATAATAACAGATGATTGCTACTACAACTGTGGTAAAAATTACTTATTATAATAAACAAGTTGTCTGTAGTAACTATAATGTGTAATTACATTTATCATAAAGATTTGTGTATGTAAATGTTCATATCTCATAAAACCTGACACTCATTGCCCTTGTTATCTGAGGTAATGAAAGTGTGAAAACTCTTCACTCTGTTTCACTGCTAGATCAAAGGCAAGCCGAAATGCTACCATAGCAAATTTGGAGTCCTTACCTCAAAATCTCTGATGTCAGCAACAGTTTTACTTACATTTATGCTTTTTATTTTTGACTTCAAGTCAAAGGAACAAAATTGTTAGGAAACTTTTCTAAAATCATGTGTAATTATAGATTCTTTGAATCATGCAGTCGAATAATATCTGATGTTTCATGTTGGCCATTTCTGGCATTGCCCATTATAAATGTTATTATAAATACTTTTAGTTGTAAAAGAGTATTTAACAAACGCAGCTGTGTCATTACATAACTGTATGGTTTCAGTTCTGCTCCACCAGACCCAATGTAATTCCTTTCATTTGATTCTTTGCCTTACACCAAATATTACAATAACAAATTTAACCCAGTCAGTGCTACTTATGTTACTCTCTAATACAGCGTCAACAAACTTGGTGGCAAGCATATGAGATGCACCTCACACTGTCTGTGCAAACCTTCATCTCATAAGAAATCTCATAAAGATTTGGTTAAAAGTTAGTTCTCTATTATGTGCTTTTGTCATGTACAGCTGCTTTGTGACACTGTGAAAGTGCAGCAGTCAGTAAATAAATGTGAGCTGAATCAGACAGTGACGTGGGCTGCTGAGGTCTGTCAGAACTATGTGGACTGAAGTTGCCATGGAGGCCTAGATGTGTTCATCTGTTTCAGCATCACATGACATCATCATCATCTGTTTCCAATATCATTTCACTTATGTTACCTAAAAACAATGACGTAATGTCACAAACCAAATCCACCACTCCAGACCGTTGTATGAATCTGCCTTTATAATTCTGATGCATGTACAGATTTTGTTTCAATAGGGGTGAAAAACAACTGAATAACAGAAGAAGCAATAAAGTGAAATGGGTCATGAGCACGGCAGACGCTCACGGCAGACGCTCAAAAATATCTTGTTCTGAGCATCGTCTCACAGCAGACGCTCACGGCAGACGCTCACGCCTATAATATGTTATAGGATGAAAACAAAACATCATGTGGATGAACAGATGAGACTTATGGGAAACTGTCATCATCGTCTTCAGCCATCTCCTTAGCAAACTCCAAGTCCTGCTGTTCTCTCTCTCTCCTCTCCTGTGGTCACACACATCCCATTATCACATTACAACATAATACACACATACACACAACACTTTAATCCTCAGCCGGACAGACTCTTACCTCCGCAGACTCCAGATCTTTGTTGTAGGCCTTGGGTGGAAATCTCATGGCCTGCACAGAGAGAACGACACGTTTTATCAACATGACAATAAAGGCATGAGTCGACTGCATCAATAGTAGAGACAACTTACTACAAACTTTGTAACACTGTGACTTCAGCCTATGTACAGTGGTCAAAAGTAAAAGCATCAAGGACACTCAGCCATACTCTGGTGTTTTGTACCTTGACAGACATGTTGTGGATATCCAGACAGAAGGAGATGCGCTGATGGAAGGCGAGCTGAGGCTCACGCGTGCTGTAGATGTCCATGGTCTCTTTGGACTGAACGTAACCTTTCTCATGGTTAATGCTGGCCTCAATGACACCGTCGCGAATCGCCTGCAACAGACAGACACCATAGTCAGGGATAACTTCTGCTGAGATGTTTGTTCTGAGCAAGCCAACAGAAGTCAGTACCACAGCATGAAGTTCTGGATTTAAATATTAAACCGTTAAAATAACAGCATTCAGTAAACATTAAAGTGCTCAGTTTTATTAGCATATTGATTTGCACTTTAATCAGAAACTAGAAGAAACAGGAGAAATAAGAATTGTTTGGCAGATGTTTTGTTACAGTTTGTGTATGCTGCAGTACTGTATCCTCTCAGGTAACAGGGTGTGTTTGGCCAGTGAAGTACAATAAGCACTTCTGTGCAGTACTGAACGCACTAGGAGGAAAGTGATCTTGAAAGGACTGTTTAGCAGTGTTACTCATTATGAACGGCAAAAGTAATATTACATGGAAAGTCAGAAGCAGGCCTGTCGCATGTGTCTGCGCACGTCTGTGTGCGTTACTGACCTTGGCCACAATGAACTCAGCATCTTCAGGACTGTCCAGCTGCAGTTTCTGTGCAATATCAGCCAAAGAAATGCGTGAATATGACAGACTGATCATTCTCACACCTGCAGAGAACATGGCAAACGTTAGTGTTACAAGCCACTGCATTCTCAGTGTGTCAGTTATTAATCACAATATCACCACCTAAACGTGTGTGTTCACACTTCTCTAAACATGTTCCGTATGAAGTATGTTTCAAACCTCTACACAGTCTAATATTTAACAGCATAAAATAAACATTTTAAACGTTCCACTTAAACAAAATGACATCCCTCACCCTGTTATTGCGATACATGTATGTTTTGAGATGAAATAAAAAGACAAACAGAACTAGGGAACCTGTTTTAATGACATTGTGTCGGAGACGGATGATCAATGTGTAAGTTCCGTCTGTCTGGAACTTCTCCCCAAACTGATCCAACGCCTGGTTAAATTTGGCAAGATTTCCAGTTCTCACCGCTACACAGGACAGAGAAACACACACCAGCTCAGAAATCTGTTTCAGTCAGATGAACAACGATGAACAACGACACATTTTGACTCAATGCACCTGTCACTCAAAATCATTAAGCACAGAGCACAGTCCATATTAACATTTTTTGTTCCTACACTGGATGACAGCAAAGACATGGTCAGTCTCTAACTAGAGATGCACAGATGAAGAAAGTGAGCCAGTAGCTCATACATACCTTGAGTGAGCAGGAAGTAGGGCATGAGGGATCTCTTCAGAGACGGCTGACGGAACTGCAGGCGGTCCGGAATCTCCCCCAACAACAACTCCACCACAATTAACAGCTTGTGCACCTGACAGAGCCACAGTCAGTCACAACACAGTCAAACCAATGGCAAGGAGCCTCATGTAGCTGAAGACTTACTGTCTGTTTGAAGCCCACGGCTGTGTGCTGAGGGGCTTTCCTCAGAGCATTTGTCAGAGTCCTCCGGGCTTCTGAATACTCCAGCTGGATGGCTTTAATCCGCCCTGAACCAGTAAACATCACAGTCGGGTGACCCAGCCATACATTACAGACCACACATTACAAACACGCACAGAATACGATGCTAACTGTGGAAACTGCCACGCTCATGTTAAAGGAAGAGAAATACAACTTAAAATGTCGTCTCTCTGTGTCCATGAAATGGTATAAAAATAAGAGTATGAGACCACAATGAATTGAATTTGAATTTATAGACATATAATTCATTTCACTTACACTGAGGCTCAGCATGTGACTCGGCATTTAGAATTCTGAGGTATTCCAGATCTCCACTCACCGGTGTAGTAGAGATATCGTGCCCATTCATTGTTGTTGGCCAGCTCAGGGAAAACAGACTTGGAGACAAGTTTCTCAGCCTGGTCATATAAATTGTACTGCAGATAGTTACGCAGCAGCAGGTTGAGAAGGGTCGCCTGACCGTCTGCGTCGTGACGCAATGTTGAAGTCCTTAAACGGATGTGCAGGAAACTGAGAGCATCAACACACACAGTGTTAGGAAATAAACGCTGGTCAGATGAACATTACAGCACCGGTGGCAGAAAGCTCACCTGCGCACTGCATCCAGCTGCTTCAGGAACTCATACACTCGGGAATGGTAGTAGTAACATTTTGCAGCCACTAAATCCAAAGCGCGTCGGTTCTGAGATCTGATTTTCTGCAGCAGGTCATCAGACACTTTCTGAGCCTGTGCAGCAGATTCATTTCATTATCATCTGACCTCTGTGACCTCACTTCATCCAATCAGCAAACAACTCATTTCCAAGTGTTTATATGTTTATGCAATTTTCTATTCGTAATTTAAAACAAAAGAAGCACATCCTCCACCATCTCACACTTGTGCATTATAAACAGTTATTGTCAAGTGAAAGGAAACCTCTTAGCTTTACTCTAATGCAACACTGATAGTTGACAGATTACCTCAGTATAGTGTTTGAGGTTGGTGAGGTAGACGACCACTAGCAACTGCAGATATGCCTCCACCTCGGGAATCAGGGGTGTGGCTGCAGATTTACCAGTGCGAGGTCTGAACTGCACATCTCCATCACTCTCCATAGGCTAAAAGACATAGCCACAGACACTTTCAGTGTTTACAGTCAGACACAGAGTCACTGCATTTACAGACAGACACTGTCAATATTTGCAAAAAGAGTGTGCTGGCCGACACAGGCACGCACACACACACCCTGTGCTGGCCGACACAGGTGCACACACACCCTGTGCTGGCAGACAGACACTCCCAGTGTTTACAGACAGACACTTACACATCCAACAGAAAAATATCTGTTCAAAACCTTAGTGAAGTTACATTTATTCATTTAGCAGACGCTTTTATCCAAAGCGACTTACAGTGAATTCAAGGTACACATTTTTTTATCAGGACTTGCCTTCCCCTGGGATTGAACCCACAACCTTTGCGGTGTTAACGCAATGCTCTACCAGTTGAGCTAACAGTTTACTGGAGCATCTATAAAGCATGACTTCGGCATGAAAAGCATGAAATTTACCACCTGCTCCAGGAAGCTGAGCAGAAAGTCTCTGGCTGCAGCGTTGGAGGTGAAGAACCCAGATATGGCCTTCTGCAGCACATTAGGGTTGAGTCTGCGGCTGGTCGAGGGCAGAGCACGCAGGGCACGGAGAACGAAGCGAGGCTCCTTCCCCTGGACAGCTTTCTCTATCTGCTTCACATGCTCCTTAATGTCTGAAACAACACAATCAATCTTCAGCACACACGCCTCTTTGTATCAGCCACACCTGCTCTACTTTTGTGTGAATATACATATTATTATGTATTTACAGAACTGACTGAGCTTTTAATATTTAGAATTACTGTATTATAAGGGTGTTCTTACAGTTCATAATAAGTTATTAGTGAATGTACATTGCCTTGAGTATTTAATTAATCACACTTCTATCTACTTACACTAATCCCACCTCTAACCTCACAGAAACCGCTGGGCGTTTAACACAAAACACACCATTTAGTGTTTTCAAGCCCTTATCCTGTTTACATTGTTATACATGTCATCATACACACACACTCACTCACACACACACTCACTCACACACACACACTCTCTCACACACACACTCACTCTCTCACACACACACACTCACTCACACACACACTCTCTCACACACACACTCTCTCACACACACACTCACTCTCTCACACACACACTCACTCTCTCACACACACCCACACTCTCTCACACACACCCACACTCTCTCTCACACACCCACAC
>JBAJNP010005180.1:0-23359 GCA_036877545.1 Yasuhikotakia modesta
CACTTCCTGAACTGACATGACTACAGACAAATGCACTCGTTGTGTTAATGTGTGAGCATTTGAGAAAGTTGTTGTCCTTTCGCTTGTGTATATATGAGTATTTTGAATCTTTGTACTTATGAATTATGGTTTGTAAATATACTATAAATGAGTCCATTTTGGCTCACATGGATGCTGCCGTAGGGCTAAAGTTCATTCAAGCGATCGAACAAATTGACATGCAGCTCCATCTATGGGCACGAGATGGAGCAGGAGAGCTAACATGACGAGATCATCACTATGCAACGCGAGGTTTACGGATTTTTACAGTTAGCAATGAACGTTTTGTAATCTGCATTGATATTTCTTACTGTACACTAAAGCAAAAGCACATTTGTTGTTGAACTCCCTAACGTACTTAAGACCTGTTCAGAACTCTGAAGCGTAATACTTACACTTATAATCTTTACACTTAATATCAATCCGCTCAGCACGACTCCAATCGCAGTATTTGTGATGACGTCACATGATGGACATCTATGACGGACTACTAGAGAATATTTTTCTCAGTGGGTCTCGTGTTCTGGCCGGCCTGCATTTGGGATGAATTTGTCTGGCATCTGTGGCAGAAACTCAGTTGACACTCAAAGCTTATATAGGAAAATGAGGCAGATGTAAAGATGAGAAAACTGAGACCTGACAGAGCCCAGAACTGCAGAAATGTTTTAGTCACACCTTTCATTACTATTAGCAGATATTAGCACTTTGTTACAACATGTACTTACTGCAGCAACAACAGACCACTAATAATTGCATCATAATTGCATAAAACTAACCCTGTAAATACATGATGTTTAATATTTTAATATTACTTGGTACTTAAATGTACAATTACAATGTAACAACAGAACAAGAACATGAAGGGTAAATAATTACTATGGGTGAAATAATGTTATATATAGTATAATATAATGTATTTATTTATTTAAATTATGTTCTTAGAATGTTAACTGTTCACAAAATATTCTTATAAATAAAAAACTTTAGTTATTCTTTTTGTGTGTGATTAGTTTTGCTGTGTTTGCTTTCTATTTGATGTTTGTTTTTGGTAAAAATTTATCAACATCATTCAGTTTAAAACCCCATGAAATCAAAATGAGACTTTTACTTTTATACTGAAAGGTTTGACAGGAGCCAGAGCAGACGGGAGGTGTTTCGCTCTGTTGCTCACAGTCTGTGTGTGTGTGTGTGAGGGAACAGAGCCAAACTTATTCTTTCCCCGCGCGGCTCAGGGTTTAATAATGCTTGTAATTGGAACTGATGGGTGAAAAAGAGCTCCGGTGAGACTGTGAGTCTAATGTGAATCATAAGTGGGAGTTTCTCTGCCTGCTTTTCATCACGTTCCACAGGGAATTAAACATATTATGGGATGGGATGTCCCAGTATCTGAAACAGACAAAAGCCTGTGGATGAACACAATAAGTTGTTTTTAATATTTTCTATATTAGATCATGTTTATATAATAATATTAAATATTTTATTGGATTTCTTTACTGAACACATAAACAGACACTCTTGCATGAAAAACACCAGTTTGCTTATGATCATTTTTAAGTTCTGAATCTATAAATGACACATAGCAGCTTAACTAGCCAACCACAGATTTAGTGGCCGGATAAATTATTCAGACACTCACCAGTTTAGAGCTCAAAACCTTATGAATCATATTTTTAAGGAATATGAAAAATAAAGCGCTTGGGTTTTACAGCTTGCCCAAAAGCAAAACAGAATATGATAATTTACAGTTATCACGTTATTTACAGGAATTCTTATGCAGGTTTTCCTGACTGCACATTACCAGCAGGACTGTAAATATGTGTTGCTGATACACTGAAGTTTGTGAAGTTGTGACACTTCGTTTCTTCTGCATTGGCAGAAAATCAGCTCTATTTCTGAAGATGAAACTGCTTCAAATAAAAACCACAACAGCTTTCTGCTGCATTACACCCAAACTAGAGTGTCATACTCACACGTCTCCTCACAGCCTCCTCTGCTTATTAAAGAGAACAAGGCATGATGGATTTTATGATAAATGTCTTTAAAGAGGTAAATAATGAAGCTGCTCTCTCAGGACTCAGAAAGCTTCTGCAATGCTGCCACCGGCCTGTAAAACTGCTGCTCAGGGTTATTCATTTGAGGAACGACGAGTGGCACAAAGACTGCACAGAAATAAACTGGATAGATGACGTCTGCAGTTCTGGAGTCTCTCTGTCCTCAGGCCAAATAAGAAACACTTTAATTTATGGCTGAGAGCTTTCTGAGGGAAAAAGCGTCTGAAATCTGGTCATTTTTGGGTAAGTTAATGATGCGTTTTGTAGTGATTGCATTTCGATTAGTGGATTGCATTAAATGTTGCAGCTGTGTCTCAACATTACATGTGATGGCTGTGAAATTCACAGATAATCTGTGTGAAATGAGCTGGAACGTGGACATTCAGTGGCTTGTGGCGTCTTATAAACAGTATGGGACGGTTCTGTTCTTTGTCTCTTAAGATGAATGATGACCTCACCAAAGTCCTTTGACATCTATTCCTCATGCCATGTTTTAGATGAAAATTACCTCATAAAACCCCACAACATCCCATAACACATCCTATAACATCTTATAATACAGCAGAGCTCTCACTGTCTGATCTAAGACCAAATCTACCTTTTCACAAATAAAGCTAGAAGGAAATGAGTGAATATTCTTTTGCCCTATTGTATCTCAGTATAATGTTACTACAACACAGTGTCACACACACAACCATACACACTTTCAAAGCAAACAGAAAATCATATTGTGCCCCAAAGAGCAATAAAATGAAACTGTTTCTGTTTTTAGACCTCCAGTGAGAAAACCAAGAGTTTATATGGGAAGGAATGAAAGCAATGAAAACTCAGAAATATGTTTAATATAGTTTGTTTTTGACCTGTTTGTCATTTTTGAAGCTCTACAGCACCTGTTTTCTACAACTTTAATTTCACAGATTTTCACAACTGGAACATTGTTTTGTTTTCCAATGTGTTATTTCAACTGAATAAACACAAACAATAAAAGAACACTTTTAAGCTGAGCGTTTATTTGTACTGGTGAGAGTGAACAGCAATATTGCACAAAACAGACTGTAGGTCAAAATACAGTGCCTTCAGTCAAGAGCTCATTAACACATCTGTGCAGAAATAAGCATTGCATACACAAACTATTAACGTAGTTTCCTGTGTGTTGATTCAGGAATGTATATTAGCATTAGGCCTATTGAAGACATTCATCTTTAAAGAACTGAATCACTTGCAGCCGTTAATCAAACGTTTTGCTGGAGTTAGTGCTATAGTTTCATGTAGAACGTTATAATTCCCTCATAACCAGCCATCAGTTATTCCTTATTTACTCGGAACTTTCTCCTTTTCTAAAATGATATTTTTGGATATTTGAGATGTATTTTAAATATGTGAACACAAGTGTGCTACAACATCCATTGCACTGCAGTACATTTATCAAACGCTATTGATATTTTAAGATGTTATACATAATATCTTCATCTACATATTATTTTGTGACCTTTATTTTTCTTTTTTACCTATAATATGTGCAGATTTTTGTCTTTGGTTAATAAATAAATTAAATCTAATTTCTAATACAATAAACAAAAACAGATAAATATCCTTTTAAAAATACAAATAATAGTGTTTGCAGGGTACAAACTGAAGAATAATTTCCCCACAGTTATTTATGTGATATAAATTATATCTCAACAAATACGTCTATTTAGTCTTTAATTCTTTTCAGACAAATCTTATTGTAAAACTATGTGATACATATTTTTCACAAACAATCACAATTTACACAAAGTTCATAAATGTTAAAAACAGTGTACATACAGTACTTAGTACAATGACAATACATACATTATCAGTCCGTTTTATACAACAGCTAAGAAATTATGCATTTGACTGCAATCACACGGATAACACTGGGCCCTGATGGTGGTATTTTACAGTATTTTCTCCTTGCAAAACACATTTTTATTGTGCATTCAGCCTTGCTTATTTTAAAGCAAAGGTTCTGTGTTCACAGCAAGTACAGATTAAGAAGTCAAATGTTGGCTCTTCCTTTGTAAATGTAAAAAGTATAACATGTCACAGATGGCGTCTAAAGAGCTTAACATGAATTGAACCTGAACTGCTTAAATATTAGTTGTTTAGTAATGTTTCGCTTTTAAAGACAGAAGATCGGAACAAGGAAAAGACATTTAGTGTCATAGGGAGAAATATGGTTTTTAGCTGAAGGAGACCTCTGCACTCTGGAATGTGAGGCTGGTGGAACGTTCTAGGGTTGATTATTCTAGAGCGAGCCGCTGCTCTGCTACTCTGGAATGTCCAGCTGATGTTTCACACAGTCTTTTCCATTTTCCTACAGAATGAACTAACATCTACAGTCTAGTTCCCACCCTGCAGACCCTTTATAAATCTTGGCCCAGTCTTTCTATCTCATCGATCAGGAAGTCAATATCTGACCTGGTTACAGCTGGATTAGAGATGACCATTCTGAAGAAGTTGACCTTATTACCCTGAGGCTGGTAGCCCACCATGGTCGTCCCGCACTCCATCATCATTGCCTTTATCTTGGGGGCAACCTAGATTTGGGGCCACAGGAGAGGAGTGTTGAAATTATAGTAGTTTCATTTACAGTAGTAGTTTGTAGTAGTTTCACAAAGGGCATTTGTCCACAAGGTCATGTAATAAAGTTAAACTTATTCAGACCTTATGAAGCTTTTGTCTTTTCTCCTCTCCATCTGGTAGACCCCGCAGACTTGGAGGAATGTACCAAAAACACACATTGGTGTGCTGGGGCTAAGATAAAGACAACATTAGCAAACATCCATTAAACAAACTCTTCATAAGAAGTTAAGAAGTTCCTTGTTCATTCTATTTTTCTTTATTATCTTAAAGTTAAAGAATGACAATCTTTTGTTGTTTTAAAGTATAAATGACTCATTTCCAACACCTTTTTCTGGCCACGCTGTCTTTAGGTTACAGGACTGCACTGGACAGCAGTGGTTTGGTTTAGGCTAGTTATGTGTGTACACTCACCTCTCCTTTAAACACCATCTCATATCCTTCACGGTTGTTTATCTTGTGGTAAAGATACTCAGAGAGCTCCAGACATCTGTCTATGTGCTTCTCAAAACCAATGGTGCCCTGTTAAAACATGTCCTGTATGATCAGAACTACTGCTGGAAACCTCTCATTTATCAGTTTAAATATACTGTAAAAACATCTCACACAGGTAGAATGTTGGGTTAGGGGTTTGTTCATTCATTTATTCATCCATATACTCCATATACATCCATCCATTCATCTATCCCTCCATTGTCATCCATCTGTTTATTCATGCACAACATTAAACAGTCAACGTTATGATGTCCTGAGTATGTCATCTGCTCACCTTTGACTTCCACATAAGCCAGAATTTAAAGATGTCAACATGGCGGCCACATTGTATGGCCTTATCCCCCGTGTCATAGGTGACGTCATATTGCTTATCAGGCTGAAAGAGATATCCAGCACACATGGAGTTGCAGCCCTGAAGGAGACCCTGTTACACAGAGAATATGACACAATGACATGTCAAACTAAGAGAGATAGTGAGACAGTCAGAAAGCTGATGACATGCTCCAGTGGCCTCAATGCTTTCTCCCTTCATCTCATTCTTTCTCTTTTGCTGCTCTGCCTTTGCTTTTCTCACTTTCATCTAGTGCTATTCATAGTACATCAGTGAGTTGTCCTTTATTCCACTACGATTCCGACTCATTCTGCCTGACTCTCTCTTTCATTCTCTCTCTCTCTCTCTCTCTCTCTCACCTTCTCCCGGACCAGAATGGCGGAGCACTGTAGTGGAACGCCCATCATCTTGTGTGGGTTCCATGTGACAGAGTTGGCTCTGCAGAAACAGAGCATGCCCTCATCAGTTCACACTGTCGACACGAGTGTGTGTGTGTTTGTGTGTGTGTATGTGTGTGTAGTGTATGTGTGCATGTTTGTGTGTGTGTGTATGTGTGTGAGTGTGTGTAGTGTAATACCTCTCAATTCCATTCAGTTTGTGTCTGTGTTTTCTGGACATCAGTAGACCACCACCCCAAGCTCCCTGAACACACACACTCACACATCATTAACCCTCACAACCCCAGTTCTGTAATTAACATATTTTTTAAACAACTTTTGAACAAAAGTGCAATAAATGTGATAATAATTAAATTAAAAATAGTGAATAATTATGAACTCACATCTACATGAAGCCAAATGTTGTATTTCTCACAGATGTCAGCGATCTCATTGATTGGATCAAAGGCTCCATAAACTGTAGATCCTGCTGTAGCGTTCACAAACATCGGCACACATCCCTGACAGCAGAAACACACTCAGTTTCATGATTTTAGTTTTAATTATTTTAAAATGACACTTTAATGCTGTCTTCATAAAAGGAAAGTCATTGCCACTGCACGGGGTTGTTGTGACCATAAAACCATGTTTACGGCCTCTTTACATGTGATGTTATGACCGTGAACACTGACTGTGGCATGTTAAAGACTTTGTCCTTGTTCACGGGAAACTCACCTTCTGCTTGGCATCAATGATTTTGGCCTCTAGATCAGCTGGAATGACTCGACCTCTGACAAACAGAAGAAACCATAACCAGCGGCTCTCTCCACAAACACACAGACATACAAACAAACAGACACCCAGAGACACAGAGACACAAACACACAGCCACACAGACACACAGACACACAAACACACAGAGTCACAAACACACAGACACAAAGGTTTCCTCTTACCTCTCATCTGTGCTCAACAGGATCAGATTCTCTGTGCCGAATCCCAGAGCTGCACTGGCCTTCTTAATGGAGTAATGACTCTGTCAACAGTATTACAGACACACTGTGTTTTTGACACTCATAGTTCAGGGTGATGTTATAAATTATTATTTTTATTATACATTATGTGTCTTCTGCACATGGTCTTGTACAGCTTCATGTTTAAGTTCTTGTGTATAAACATATTAATTATTTCTCCATTCATTTGTCCTCAGGTTAATTAATCTTGAGAATCCATTTGACATATTTGACATAAATGGAACATTTATTTTTATAAAAGGGGCTCTGGAGCAGAAGAGAGGAAGAGTGTAAATGACCTACATGTTCTGAGGTGAATAGCACCAGTCTGGGAACAGCTGCCATGCCTTTGACTTTAACCTCAGGATAGTGTTTGTACCGCGCCACCATCACACTGTACATGTTAGAAATGGCTCCTCCTGCAAAACATAAACATTTAACTTGACCTTTAGCTGAAGCGATGATCTGCAGACGACAGGCTGGCACAGAAACATGTGCTGGTCATCTGACACTGGACTCAGATATTGATGCTGTAAGAGTGAGACCTCAGCCTAACCTAAATCTAACCCTCTGACCACAGCCTGGAGCTTTGGAAGGTTTTTCATTCATGCTTCTAATATTTTGTATAATAATTTATTAATGTTTGGAATTTATTGGATCTCTGCCTAATTGCTTATAAATTGTAGTCTGATCCGAAGTCAGAAATGACTAAACTAATAAAAAAAATTAATCACTATTCAAGTTATTAATCACATGGTTATATTGATGCTGAGAACTGATGCACTGTTTAGTTGAGAACCATCTAGGATGTTTTAAAGATCACTCGACCTCCTCACAATACATCTGTAATTACTGTGATGTTTATGTGCCACACCTGGTGAGAAAATTCCATCTCCCTCGCCGCTGGGCCAACCAATAATCTCTCGCATCTTCTTCAGTGTGAGCTGCTCCATCAGCACAAACACTGGTGCAATCTCATATGTGAACCTGTTCACACACACACACGCACACACAACACACATGCACACACACGCACATACAACACACATACACACCCCTGTTATTCTGGCAGGGGGTAATTCACTAATGATTTGTATTTATGTCATGCGTTTAATATATGAAACAGCATTCTGATGTGAGGACTCCACTGGAAGCGTCATCAGCCAGTTAGCAGCTGTCAATTATCATCTACAGTGATTAGAACGGATGAGCAGCTCATTAGTAAATGCAAATGTCAAGCGCTTGTACAGCTCTGATCAAGTTAAGCTGCTCTCTTTATACATGTAAGGTGGGAACTGGGCTAGTTGTCACATGGAAAGTTGTTAAGAGAAATAAAGATCTGCACAAATTATGCAATGTTGCGCATGTTTTCTATAGCAACAATTTTAGATTTCAAAATATTCAAGATTTTTACACTTCTTCAACTAAAACTGCAGAATCATCATTTTGTATTTATGTTTTTTTCCTCATCACAGTTTTGCTGTATCATGAATTTGTGCCTTGTTTGTCCTTTTCAAGCTTTTACTGGCCCCTGCTGAGACAAAATACTAATAAGGTTTTTCATTGTGTTCTAATATGTTTTTTGAATTTTGCCTTGTCCCTAAATATCTCTAAAAGTGATCATTCACTGCTTTAATAATGCTATTACTGGAGTAGTTAGCCATTACTGGAGTAAAGTAGCCCCAAAATTCATCAAATGTTCAGTGAAAATTTTGCTATGAAAGGAATGAAATAAAAGATTGTATTGATTTGAAGAGAATGTGTGTGAACTGTGAAAGACATCAAACCCCCTGACCCTCAGAGGTCACACAGGAACTAAGACCACAATCATGATTTTAACATGATTTGGATTGCAGTGTTACAGTAATTTAAATGATATTCAACAACAGTAGTCTGCCTCAATGCTGGAATACCCTAGCAACCATCTGTCTTACCAATTACCCAAAACTACACCAAAATTACATAACAGTGGTATGTAAAACCCATTAGCCGTCATATAACAATGTCCTGGACACCAAACACAACATACTCACATTTTCTGAAAATAATGTAAAAATCGAGTTACATTTGGTTGCTATTCCTATTGGCAATCCCTATTTTTTGGGGTGGATGGATGAAGTGGAGATACGGCTTGTGTGAGAGTCTCAGCTGGCGGTGTGTCTTGGCTGTAAATTAGCCTTGACCAATGAGGTGTTACTCTGCATTCTGGGCCTGTCCATGTGCATGCTGTCTTAAAACACTGTCACACCTCACTGGAGGTTTTCTGCTGAGAGCTAATACTGTGAGCTGGCAGAAAAATAACATATATGTAAAACCATGTGTTAAAGACAATGTAAAAAAACAAAAACAAATCTGTAGTGTAAATCACATGAAACTTACATGTTTGTGTTAGCTGTAGAGGTTAGCCACTCTCCAGCTAAACCTATAATGTCTATACCTGAAGATAGCTGGTTAAAAAACCTAGGGTGACCTGTGGAAAGAGACAAAGAGCAATGAGTGTCAGAAATACCAAAGAAAAATAAATTATATTGGACTTGCAATACTCTCTGCTTGAGAAGAAAACAAGACACTGTGTCGTATAATGACACTTTGGGAAACACCCTCAGCATGACAGTGTGATGTATTTGTCCAACCCTGATTGATGTTACATCAATGATGATGTTTGACGACAAATCATAGAAGTTTTAATAGGAACAGATCCAAAGCTTCCATGTTGCGGGCCAAGTGTGGTATATGGTACCCCCACCTGTGTGAGAAGGTCCCTCACGATCAGAATTTACAGGTGACCATCTAGAAGGGAAACAAAGTCTGAGAACCACACTCTCTCTGGCCTGAATGGGAAGAAGCAGATGAAGGAACTCCTGGGAGCAGAGCATTCAGGGGAATGGTGTACAGATGGAGCCACGTCTGAAGTGTGACCTGGGTGCTGGATGAGAGCGGGAGCAGCAGTGCATTGTCTCTTGAGATACAAGGAGTTCAACCTCTGTCTGGTCAAGCCTCCTCCATAT
The DNA here is from genome assembly GCA_036877545.1 of Yasuhikotakia modesta. Taxonomy (NCBI): domain Eukaryota; kingdom Metazoa; phylum Chordata; class Actinopteri; order Cypriniformes; family Botiidae; genus Yasuhikotakia; species Yasuhikotakia modesta. The sequence goes on from JBAJNP010005180.1 coordinate 9,922, forward strand.
GAGCCCCACCATCTCGAGATGAGGCATTTATTCCTTTGTCCCTTATTCCTTGGGCTCTCAGCTTTTTTGAGACCACAGGAGAATCTCATATGCCGACTTGCATAAAGGGAATGGCTTTAGACCCTAGATGATTTATGTATGAGACCACTGACGTGTCTGGTTAAACCAGAACATGGTGGTCTTTGAGTTCTAGGGGAAAATGACTTGGGGCTAGCAATACCGCATACTAACATCTATAGGCAATTTGATATCTTAAGGCAAGAGGAATGTCTTTTTCACAGACCATGTTGAAATGAACATAACACAGAATTTTGGGGCAGGGTTTCCTCCACATGGGAATGAATGCACATGCATGTTTCCCTTATTGTGCAGACTGGGTTTCCCCTTGAGAGAACTTGGTCTTGACTCACCAGTATAGAAGTGTTATGTGTTAAGACTGACCCCACTGTCCTCTGGGATTGTTTAATAGTGGTGCATTGGCCTAGCTTGATTTTGGTTACTGCTGCCAGAAATGACTCAATGTGAGCAGGAGACATATGTGCCTGCATCATCCCCAAATCCCACACAACTCCCATGCAGGTGGGCCAACCACTGTGGGCAGCACATGGTTGACCTTTGGGGGACAATACTTAAACTGGAGCCTGATAGGCAAAAGCCAGGCTGTAAAAAATTCCACCAGAGAACCTAACCTTTTGAGGCTGGCCTGGGAAACTTCTCGAGCAGACCTGGTGTCCAGAAACCAGGACTCGACTGAACCTGATTTTCTAGAGTGTTTAACTTGTCCTTCTTCCTGATGCCAGAGAGTTTCAGTCAAAGGCCACCATGAGGACAGCTGATTGAGGAGGATATTTCTTTAGTGACCTGCAGAGATAGGTCAGTGGCCCACATATCCTTAATGGCAGTGCAGGATAGCTTAGTGGCAATGTCAAAACCTTCATGAGTGAGTTACACGATACAAATTATTCTTGATACAAATCATCATTAGCCATTCTCTGTAAGCTCCACAGTAGAAGCACAGCTGTGGACCATGGGGCTAGATAATAAATAATGGCAAATTAAAGTGGACAATTTTTATCAGAGTTAATGACCTCAGTAACATACATGACTTTATCAAGCTCTTAATGAAATGTTTGGTAGTTTTTAAATAGACTTTACTTTAACTTAAACATATTTAAATCTTAAACTAGTATATAAGCATTTACAAATATTTGAATTATTAAGCCAATTTGTTCTCATTGTGAACTCTCAGACATTGTCTTTCTATATTTAGAATACACAATTGACACAATTGCTGTGTTTATTAAGTAATGTTTACTCAGTAATTTATTGCCTGGAAACACAACCATTTTACATGTGTGCAGTCAAAGAGTAATGATAGCTTGATTCAAACATGACAAATCATAAAAACAAGTTTACTAAACTGACCCAGCAACACCCCAACTCACTTCATTGGTTAAGTGGTTATATTTACACTTACCTTATTGCCTCTGTTATTGTCTAATATTTATTAACAAGTTGAGAAAGCGTCATAATGTTCCCACCTGTCCGAACTCCATATTTAAGAGTATCCCTGCAGTCCACCAGGATCTGCTCCAGGCTTTCCGGCTGGTCACACAGCTCTAAGTTAAAGCCCTCCATTCCCTCCAGCAGCTGGTGTGGATGATGGAAGTCCAGCACTTTGGTGGATCTATCAAAGGTCTTCCGCACATAATTGGTCAGGATGTCCACAAACTCCAGCAGAAACTGGATTGTACACTCCTCTCCATTTTTAGCAGGAAGCAGATCTGTGATGAGATTCGTTACTCTGGATCAGGAACAAACTGCTGTACAGGTTTGAAAATAAATGTCTGTTTGTCCAGTGCTCAATTTAAATAAAAGTAATTTAAGAAAACTTTTAGAACATTTTAAGGTTTGCAGGAAACCACTTTTCAAAGGTAAAAATGCTAGTGTTATTTAGTGCTAGTGTTATAGACAACATCTGCCTTTGTGGAAATTAATTGTGCAGATTTATCATATATACAGAGAAACGATGTCTGACAGTGTGTAGTTTGTGACACTTGAATACAGGATCAACACAAGAGTGAAAATCTGTAGAGCATTTGGATGTCATGAGAAATTAAACACAACTGTGTGCAAACTCACCTCGATAACATGTCAACTGAATTTGCACCTGTAGCATATATATCACAAATCATTGTGTTTCCCTTTCATCTTTTAGTTTTTTGCTTTTTTGCATTTTTTTTATTTAAATAATTTATGCATTGTACAAATTCTTAACCATATATCAAATAAAATTAATAAATGATGACTTAAAGCAAGGCCACAACTTTTTATTTGTTTGCCTCCACCCTTTTAACATTGAACATTTAAATAGCTCTTTAAGAAAAGCTTAATAATCTACTTAAAAATATTAAAACCTTTAAATCTTTCATTGCTCTGCACTTTAGCCAGTGACAATATGCAAAGACGAACGAATTATACTCACCTCTTGCATATAAATTGGAGAAGTCTGTCTCGGTGCGTCTGAAGCGAGAGTTCTGCTCGTTGTCCTGGGTGAAAATACTCTTGGATGGCCCGTGATCGTTAAAAAAGCCGACAATTCGGCTCTTGTCGTCCACGTTATTGTTCTTCTGCAAAAATCCTATATTTCACAGGAAGAGGACGGATTCTTAACATTGCAGCACATCATTTACCTTAATGGTTTAACTGCGGTGATCACAACCGATGACGTGTTCACCGTAAACACAGTCCGTCACACAGACGCGAGTGCAGGCGACTCGTCTCTCTGCTGTGGCTCATTTCACAGACGTGACTACACCAAATATTTGTATTTTACATATTATCTTTATATAAACAGCTAATTTAATGTAACTGAATAAAACATAAATAAATATTTTAATTAAGTGTATTTTCATAGCGCGACACAGTTTCATCAATGAATGGCTGAAGAAACAGATGACAGCTCTCAGAGGAAATGGCGTTTCACATTTAAACCGCTGAATTACTCATCAGACACAACGTCCTCAGATTAACTGTCATCTGCTTGAATGATTGTATAAACGCCTCTGTCAGCACAGCAAACGCTTCCAGTCAATCGTTTTAGGGTTAGGCCAGGTTTTATTTATTTCTTATTTACTCCATAGAACACAATTACATTTTAGCTATTTTAACGCGTTCAATTGTGTCCATTTGTCCTTACAGTTACAGTTTTACTGTCTATGTTGTGTATCTAATAAAAAACAGCCACACATAGATGTAGCGTTTCTGTTTTTGGTGGATTACTTCCATCCAAAGCTTCGTATTTAACAAACCAGTGAAACATTGTGTATTAATGCGGCTTGTGTTTATCTCGGCCCAACAGAAGCTTGACGGATTGTAATTTAATAGGTTTCCAGTGACCGTAAATTCTCTCAGGACACAGCGACCGTATCTCGCGTAATTATACAGATTTATCTGCTCACCTCTTTGCTCACCTTATTGTAACACTGCCAGACAAAAGATGCTGTTAAGCTTATTTCTTCTATTCAACAAATTCTCTAATATTAAGAAATCTGTATTTTCAGTATTTATTTTGACTGCTGCTATGCGCTTATTCGGTCTTTCATACACAAGTTGTCTTTAAAAATCGGCTTCTCGGCCAATTCATAGATAATGAATGTAATTGCTAGTTATGGGGCCGTTAGACGTCAATTAGTAACTCTGACCGCAACCACCAGAAGGGGGCGCTAAAGAGACCCTGCGGCCACAATAACGCAATAACTGACATAAGATGAACCCCTTTGCTAGTTTAGGTAATAGTTTAAAATTATGGGTACAGCATTTCAGACGCACGTTTTTGCTCAATTGTGAGAGGCTTTGGGAAAAAAAGGAAAACACATATATTTAATAAACGTGTAACGCAATAGGTTATACAATTACAGGCTTAATACATTTTCTGGTTAAGAGAATATTCTGATTTGTATAACCTTTTATTTTTTTAGATACACTGAAATAGCTTTGAAAACTTACCGCATATCTTCATTCCAAGTTTCCTCGTACATCCATGCGCTACTCCACTCCAGTCGTAGTCTATTGGGGAAAAAATGGTGAAACCTCGAAGTCATTTGGCAAAATAAAATGAGAATTATGGCGCTCACCTACCCGCAAATACAAAAGATAAAGTCCCTTAATGTACCCAAGCGGTAAATGCCATCCTTTATGGCACTAATATGGAATTAATGCGGGCAGCTGAGGAGAATTAGGATGAATACAGGCCGAATCGGGACAAGAGGACCCATTTGAAGCTCGACGGCACCCCGCCCCTGCGGCCCAAATTCTCAGCAGCGCTTTTATGAGTTCAGCACCATTTACCGAGTCATTATCTCTGTCGGGCCAGACCTCAGCCGCTGCTCGGTCTCCCAGCGACCGCTCTGCCCGTTCCTTTCTGTTCTCTAAACGACTTCTCTGTTCATTTCAGGTGCATTAAATCGCTTTATTCAATCCTACATTTTCTTCCTTTTCTCTTATTGAACTATACGTGTGATTTAGATTACGTTGTATGATGCACATAGGCTCAAAGTGCCACGCTTGTTTTTTATGTGGCAAAATAACGAGGAAATATATAGGCTATAATTCTAAATGTAATATTCTTAAATGACCAAAACAGTTTCACATTACAATGTGTATTGTGTTTTTATATCCTCTTAAAAAAATTAAAGAGTGACTGAATAAACACGATTTATCGCTTTTAAAATGTCGCAAGAATATATAAATTGGGTAATTTAAATATTAGAAATAAAAACTAAAAAACAGTCATTTAAAATAAAAACGAAATCGGACTTTAGTTGTTTTATCCCGCAGCTAGGGAAAGACATAAAGAAACGGTCACAATACAGCGTGACTAATTTTGAGAGCGTGTTTTTGTTATAAGGGAATTTCTCAGAGGCTGGAAAAGCTATTAATAAACAGCGAGCTGCGCTCCCCCATCTAAGAGGAAGACGCTGAAGCGAGCAGAAAGCCATTAGCACCGACTTAAAGTGGCTACAATTATATATACACTTCATATAATCACATTATTACACACTTCTACAGCCAGAGCCGTGATCCTTTTTTCTTTTTGGATAGGGACGACAGAAAATAATAGTACTGCATTTAATGGAAAACTGAGAAATATTAGAAAGTTATAATAGGTATTATTTTAATTATGATGTGCATTTGAATTAAATATTCATTACCTTTCGTGATATACAGAAAATCTAGCAAAACTACAACGCGTTTAAATCGATCATGACAGATCAGAGCTGGCTGCTCGTCTGTCTTCACTAATTGCCTGTGAGCAGGTGTTTTAAAGAGCATCACCTACGTTGACAACGAGATTCGTCTGGCTGGCGCTGGAGATCCGCTGCGCGCACGTCGCGCTCATTTGTTGTTCCTGAAGCGTTGCGAATAGCGCCGTTTTCCCGCCTCAGTGACAAGATTAATGACGTTGGCAACAAAGCAAATAGCCGGAGTGAAATAGCGGTTTATCGGCGGCGGACCTACCTGAGGAGGGTGGTCGTAAATTTGTCGATTTGGGATCCGGATCGCCGCCAGAGGAGGAGGAGGGTGCCGACGCCATCACTCCCAAATGTTTAAGACCTTAATCCAAAGTGCGCTGTCACTCTCCGAGAAACTGCTTCTGTTTTAGCTGGAGGTGAGAGAGCGAGAATGTTCCCGCATAGTTAAAGTCCATTAACTGTTACTGCTCAAACGAGACTATCGTTAAACACATAGAAATACACAACAATACATTTGTTATAAGATCTAAACCAGGTGTGTCTGTAGTTTTCAGACTGTATGTAGATGCGCGATCTATAAAACACATTGACTGTTTATGTTGGGAAAACAGAAAAGCCCATTTCAGCTCAAAAGAAACATGAACCTGGTAAAGCATTAAAGTTAACTTGAACAAACACAGGAGGAATAATTACTTAGGCTGATATAATTCTTCTAAATTGAATTCATATATTAATTCATATTCATAATTCACTTCAATTCTATATTAATAACTTTTAATATCGACCTTTAATGAGCCTTGAGTTTAAAGAGCATAAATATAGCATGTAGATGTAGAATCATTTTTGGAGCCCGTATCATGGCGATAAGAATCACACATTGTCCTGATGAATTTATCGCTCACATGTAAGCATCGATTAAGTGTATAGTGTATATTGATTTATCACTTCAGAAGACATATGGATTACTGCCGTTTAAGAGTTAAAACAGCTTTCGAGATATTATACCATACATCAGTATGAACTAGATTCATATTAGTAGGTTTTAATAATCTAATCATATTAGTAGGYTTTTCATATTAGTAGSYTTTTAAAAAAGTTCTGTTAAAAATGAACATGCACCACCAACAGCGCAGACTGCGCTCGTACTGCGCTGAATGTCTGACTCCTGTTAGGCACCTGTTACATTCGTATTTCAGATAATATTTTGCGTGAAGAACAGGTACATTTTGAAGTCACTTACCTTTAATACGACCAACCAGAGCGCAACAGAATCCGAAATCTGCACAATTAATTTCCACGAAGGCAGATGTTGTCTCCTCCAAAGTCAGCGCTTAAAAAACAAAAGAAACAAAACAAAACTCATTTACCAATCACGATGACCATTCTGGAAGTAATGTTTTATTTGCTGCTACTTGAACTGTGAATCGCCTATTTAATCCACGCAACATATGACGCACGGTTTGTATTCCTTGTGCTGCTCCACAACATCAGATCTGAACACATCTCATTTCTCTACAAGCATCAGCACTGAGCATCACGACAGCTCTGCCACTTACCCGCAGGACCTGGTGCCTTAAATGAGAAAGCAAGTCACGAGCAAACACTTTACAAACACTTTACAGCAACAACGCATTACGTGGTTCTTCACTGCTTAAAATGGTGTGAAAGGACTCGTTGTCGTTCTGACCTTGAAAATATCAAGGACAACAGTCCCAGAAGCACACCAAACATATTAGTGCCTCATGTTTTATTCATGTTGAACAGGTTATTCATCATGAATATCCATAAGGGAGATGTTGCGTTTTGGAGGGTCGCGTTTATGAGGACATCATCTTAACCTTGAAAAGAAAAGCCCCCTTTTCTGTCAGCTTTTGCCCGAATCTGGACGCAGGAGAGAACGCTGTGTCGATTGGTATTGAGGGAAAATTCCACATGGTGGCAGCAAGCAATCAATTTACTGTACAATCCCAACCACGCCCACCGCCCAATCACATGCAATTAGTTCCCGCTTTACATTTCTTACCTTATTTAAAATTATTTACATTTAACTTTGTGGATTCTTTTTATTTAACATTTATTAAGTTAACAGACCCATGAAGCATCGACTTTAATTTAATAATTGAATATGATGATTAATACTCAGTAATGCATGCCAATGGCTTCATATATTTCCACGAAAGCGTTTCAGCACCTGAACAGCTCCCTCGACCTGTGACATCATCTGACGCTCGGATCACTCTCGCACTTATGATGAGCTCTCTCTCTCTCTCTCTCTCTCTCTCTCTCAAACACACACACACACACACACACACACTGATTGATTAAAGCACATGCTTAACCAAAAGAAGAAGAGTTAAAGGCCAAAGGGATGTGAAGCCTTATTTAAATAAATATATAAAGTATATAGTATAGAATTACATTATACAGTATAAAATAATGAAAAGACAACGCCATTTTCAGAAAGGATTTTTAGCAAAAGTAGAAAAATAGATCACGTTTTGCACTTTTAGTTCCACAAGTCGACACAAGATGGCGCTAGTAAATTAGTAGCTGCTTCTAACATTCGGTTCATCCGTCTCCTTGCGTCTCTATATTATGTATATCATAAAAGCGATGGTATGTATTACATTTAAATACTTTAAAGGTATTTTTGTATTGCATTTAAGAAATACCCAATTCCTTCGTGCTGTGTTTGGCAAGACACTGACCCTGTATGAAAACGTGCAAATGCTAGAATTACAGTCAGATAATGCTCACAGTGGCTTTCAACCTAAAAAGAATCTACAGTAATGAAGAATGTCACTGAAATTCAACTGGACAGACAGCCATAAAAATGTCTTTGTAAAAGTTTAAAAGGCAGTTTACCTAACAACAGAGTAGTTTTACAAATTGCCAGAAGAGAAATAGTGCAATGTTGAGGTGAAGAGGAAATGTTTCAATCTCTTACGACACAACACATCCTTCTATTCTTTACTCGTAAATCATGCTTTTAAACACAACCCAAACAGCCTTTGATGCTCAGCTAGGCTTGGCTGTATTATTTTTCCATGTTTAATACTCTGAAATAAGTACATGTTAGATTTAGATTATACATGCCTAAATATGTGTGTCTAAATGCCAGATTCTGCCAGATGTTCAACAGACATCAAAGGAAATTCAGAGTGTGGCATTCAGATCAGGTCATGCTGGCGTTTAAACACAAACTCCCTCCGGCCGTCCGACCATACAAAACCACATGTGTAGCTGTGATATAACCTGACCATATCTCACACTCTGAGTGCAGAACCCTTTCCTGCCCTGAGGAAATCATTGCTTGTTAATGATTAAGACATTAAGATGTTACTGGCTAGTCAGTACCTGAAAGGGAAAATGTTCAGTTATTTAAATTCCAGACACCAGAAGGGCAGGTCTACTAAAGCACTTCATATGTGCAGTCAAAAAATGGATGCAATTGTTATGCTAGAGACCTGTTTCTTCATGAAGAATAATATTATTGGAAATATCTTTAAAAATCTTAATCTGTCACTAAATATATCTGCCTGCCATTTTATTTTTGTGAGGCAAAGTTATGCTTCTGTTGGTCTCTTGATGTTTGAGATCTACAGGTATTTGTGTAACACACACACACACACACACACACACACACACACACACACACACACACAATAAAATTCTTCCCTCATCTTCCTAGACAATGAAGAGTTTAGGTTTAGGAAGACCAAGATTTTATCGGAACTGCTACAGGAATAATAAAATCCCTTGTGTGACAATATTAAATAAAAAAATTAAATATAAAATTTACAGTTTCATATAAATACTTTTAATAGCTGTCTGTATATATATTCAAATGTAAAATGTAAAAATTGATAAATGTATATAATTGATGTAGTTATTGATACAGCACTAATAAAGTCTGGTCATGTATTTGCTACAGAGCTGATGATCACGACGGCAGCTGTACACGCAGCACTGGAGCTGCTAAAGGTAACAGCCGCTGAAAATACAGAAGCGCAAACATGAGCGAGCGGCCGTTCACCAGGAGAGGCGCTACTGCAGAGGAAACGCTGGGAGTTTCTCAAAGATGCCATTGGACCTTAAAAACATCACCGACACAAACATTGCTCTGTTCTCATATATTCTTCTTTAACTTACTAATGTTCATTTCAAATGTCTTTTTACATAAATCACTTCGTCAGGACATGCAAAACAAACATTTAAGTACAAATCTCATTTTAACATGAGATGTGTATGTTGTTCAGTGTATGTTGTGTGTGTCTATAACACTGCCTTCCTCTAATTGAATAAAAATACCACTGAATTATAAAACAGATCCAGTTTGAGCTTCAGTTTGAAAGCAGATTAATATAAAATAAATTAATGTAAATAAAATCTGCATAGAAATAAAACAATGACAGTTTCAGATGCAGTGGTTGATAGGATGCGCGTATGAGCATTTAATCTGAATATCACAGAGAATGTCAAGATTTCAAAACACAATTATCTGTTAGATTGGTAAGTTCACACAGACAGAATTTAATGAGATTTAGAGACGCATCAAAATGTTTGTCACATTCGTTTCATTTCCATAAACTAAAGATACTGAAGATTAAATATTAGACTGTATCTTAAACAGTGTTGCACAGTTTTTGTTGTTTCTTGGAAATCTGTGTTTAATATTTTTATAAAAGCAAAAACTCATAATCAGTGACATTATGAACAGGTAGAAAAATCAGCTGTGGTCATTTAACTCTCGCTCTGTTATTACTTTTGCTGCTTTTGCTTTTTAAATCATATGGTTCTACATTTACTGATATTAAAATATAAACCTCACAGTGCTTTTATTCTGGGCTCAGTTTACAGTCACAGTCAAAGAGTTTCATTGTTTCTTGTATACAGTCACACCATGAAACTTACTCAAATTCAAACTTTGACACTTGATTGTGTTTGCTAAATATAGAAACATTATTATATGTATTTACCACTTTTAATAATGTCACTTCACCACTTAAATGTACAAGTCATATTTTTTATTTTCACACAGTATTTGTAGGTTTAACAGATGGGTTTAATAGCATGCTAAACACCCCACAAGGAGCGAAAAACGGACACTTTCATTCAACAAAAGCTATCAATATATTTACAGGATAAAGAAATCTTCCACCGAAGACAAAAGGATTTTAACACAAGTGTAAACGTGTTAATGTTTTTGGGTAACTCAGGGATAAGAAACATTTTGGAGGGTTCCTTTAGGAACTGAGAACGACTTGAAAATTATATTTACAAGTCCAAAAGTCTCCAAGTGTAGAATATCTCATGAACATATTAATGAGAAGAATTCACGTTTTAAAAATAAAATAAAAACCAACATTTCACTTCATTAGCTTCCTGAACTTATCAAGATCATATTGCACTAGTCTACAGGGGTCATTGTCAGTTACACGGGTCTCAAGTCTTCTCGTTTTACATAATCAGCGCTTTTCTCGTGACTTTTGCTTTTCTTATTCTGGTGCGTCTTAACATGTTTGGCCAAATGATCGCTCCTCATAAACCTCTTGCAACAGTCCGGACACACAAAGCGTTTTTCCCCGGTGTGAGTTCTCAGATGCCTCTGTAACTCATCAGACCTGGTGAAACTTTTCCCACAGAAAAGCCAGTTACACACGAAGGGTCTCTCTCCTGAGTGCCAGCGCAGGTGCGCCTTCAGGTGTGACGTTTTGCCATATACTTTCCCGCATCCAGGAATGTGGCAGATGTGCTGTTTCTTTTTCCCGGGCTCGTCGCTGGAGCTAGACGACTGACAGTTAGGACATCGGCATCTCCGGCATCGCCGGGCAGTGGCCAAGGGGGACTTGGTGTGGAGGAGAGCTGCGATTTGCGTCTGATACTGCGCAAAGTCCGTGTGCCCTAACACCAAACCTCTTTGGATTGGGAAGCGATGGGGAGCGAGAGTTGACGGGTGGCTGACATGGTTGCTTTGCTGAAGGCTCCACCAAGGTATATCGTCCCCTGGGTTTGGAGACAACTGTCTCTGCTGCTGGTGGACCAGGCCTGAATGTCCCGTAACGAAACCGGGCATCGCAGGTGGAATTGGGGTTGGTGCCGCATAGGTAACCGCAGGGACGTACGTGGGAGGGCATGAGGATTGTAACGACTGCATGGAGCATGGCAACATCTTGACAGGAGAGAAATCATATGGATACGTGGGGTCGGCCGGAGGGGTTAACGGGAGCTCATGGTGGGAGGTGTAGGAGCCCTGTAGGTGAGATTTCGCGGATAGTCCAAAGGAGGAGTTGCTGGAAAGTGTGGACTGAGGATTCGCCTCGTTAGTCCACGGGTGGAAAATCCGCGAGGGCGACCCAAGGGTCGTGTCGTAGGGAACTTGAATAAAGTCCGTGGGAGTGGATCCGTGATGGTGACCGATCCGGTTACATGTCGCAGCCAAAAGTGCCAAAGGGGAATGTTTGCTGTTTTCCGGCGATGAGTTTGGAGTGCGATCCTGGATAAAAGAAAACAGCAACGATTGAACACCAAGATATGACCACGGCAAAGTTTCCGTGGACACTTTAACTGTTTGACTTTTTACCGTACGCATTTCTTCTATGACACCACAGTTAATGTATTGTAAAAATATTCCAAAAACAGCCCATTGATGTAGTAAGGATAACTTCACGGAAATGAAATGGCTTTTATGTGTCATTAAGATTGTAAATTTGGAAACTCCTTTTAAAGGGTGGAAATGGCTCGTTCTTCTGTTTGCCTTGTTAAAAAAGTTACCGCTGTTTATGACCATTACCAGCAACAAACAGGCTAAGAAACACATTTGTAATAATATCTCAAACTTTTTACCAACCTGAAGAAATGCGTGCAGTGTTTCGTTCCTCAGTACAGCCACAGCTGCCATGGCAACACTTCCTCGATTTCCTAAAGCTTCCCAATTTCAATAAACCAAATTCATACGCAGGAATAATAACGTGTTCTCATGGAAAAGTGTAGTCCCGTCGTCTCCTCTCCTCCAGCTATCCTTGGACTATCTGAGGGAGTGAAGGATCACTTCTTAGGATTTGATAAGGACTTTGGTGGGCCGCCAGCCAGTCAGGAGTGAGATTTATGACTTTGAAGTTCGCCGCTGCCCAATCATCAAAGAAGAGCCGCTTTTTGAGAGGGGGAAGCAAATCCTCTGAATCAACACAAAGCTCCTGTGGTGTGTTTGTTGCTCGGGATAAAAGGGCTGATTATTAGAGGGGGTGGGTCGGGTGGGATAAAGGCGGGACAATTAATGAAGTAATCACTATGTGGGAAATGTATATACACAAATAATTGGATTTTCTTGATCAAAGACCCCCTCACCGCCTCGAGACCCCAACTACTGCATGCCGGAGTCACCCGATCCCGCTCTCCGTAATTAAGGATTTGTTGTGCGACAATGCGACTGTGTGTTATCTCCAGAGATCTCTACAGGCTTCTGCCATCACTCCAGCAGGAAGAAATCGTTTGACTCGGTATAAAGTTCACCGGTGCTTTGGGTCTCAATAATCACGTTTATTTTAGCAAAAGAAGTTTTCAACAACAAACAAAAAAGTCTTCAAAACAATCAACAAAATATGTCAAACTTTTAAACATTCTTCTGACTGTACTTACTGCTTGCCGAGTTGTTCTAACAAAAAATATGTTTGTCATAGCAGACAAGACAATTTAGAAAGATGCTCCTACAACATCTCATGCAGTCAGACTCAACACAGTGATAATGATGATGTCTCACTTCTGTGATGCTCAGTTAGAGGCTGGCAAGAGGAGGAGATCCAATCTTTGAGAAAGTCTGAACATTTTCCAGTTCTCCTCCCTCTACCCCACCCTGAACCAGTCAAGCTCTCTGTGCAGCCCAATCTCCAGCACACGGACCTCCACAGATCCTGCCGCAGTGACTGAAACACGTAAATTAAAAAGTAAGAGTGCTGTGATGTAGTGGTTTAATGAGAGCTGTTTTAAAGCTTTAGGCAGATAAGATGGCAGCTTTAAATTTTCCAGTTACAGACTAAATAAAAACAAGAAGCTAAATGTGTTCAAACAAACACCCAGAGAGAAATGTCTCTAATCTGTGACTTTCTAAACTCCACCTTTGGAGCAGTTTGGAGTGCTGAAGTAGATCAGCTCTTTTGATGGGATTAGGGTTTCTCCTGCTCTGA
>JBAJNP010005181.1:0-30049 GCA_036877545.1 Yasuhikotakia modesta
TATCACAATATGCTAATTTTCTTAAAAGGACCTGTAATTAAAGAAACAATTAGCAATACATTGATTATTATCTTATCAGTAAGTGAGGTATGATCTGTTATCACTGATGTTTTTTATTTTTTGCAGCATGATTCTTGCATTAATCAACGATTGATCTGCAGCAGTTCTCATAACACCTGGCAAATCACAAACTGGTCTTTGAATTTGTAAAAAAGGGTAATTTATTCCAATCAGAAGAACAGCCCGATCTCTTCTCAAGACAACATATTACTATACTTACTACTTACAAAAAACTACAACCCTAAGCCCCTGGATAAACTGAGGAACATGTCATATGATGTTTTTTTTCACACAACATTTTTGTGTTAAACTTGATTGATGTTGCACTGCTTGTCAGGACTAAAGCATTCAGACAATCACATTGATCTGTTGGACAGTCTGCTTACAAAAAACTGCATAAACATGGATTTACAAACGTTCTGTCACATTTTAACCCAAGTCAGTGGAAGAAAAATAAAATTTCAGTTTTCACTATTTTAATGGGCCCAGACATTATGGGCCGTTTAATGTGGGTTAGTTTTTTTTTATTTTTATTTGTGCTTATTGTCATGGAAATGTCAATGCAGAAAGAAATGGTAATTATTTTCTAAACATACAACATTATATATTTTTTTTAGTCTTGGTTTTGGGGTGAACTACAAATCATATAAATTCTTCATAATTTTAAACTTTTTCTTATATATTTCAATGTCTTGTTTCTTGTGTCTAAATTTATCTGTATTGTTTTGTGAGACTCACATGCCAAGAATACATTTAATCATCCCAAGTAATAAGTTTTGTTTAAAAGACAAATCCTTATTGAGAACAGGTTTTTGCCATGTAGCATTATTGTCTTGCACATTTTACCCCAATTATCATTAGGGTAAAAAAACCTGCCGTAATACTGGAAAAGTATTTAAACTCATTTTCATTTCTATAGTACATTGTTTTTATTTAAAGTATTTACAACATTTTTACAATAATGAAATACAGTATGGTTAAAATGACTGAATGCAGGATCACAAGAATAAAATCCACACAAATTACAGTAATAAGAGAATATAGTGAATAGTCCTTTAAGTATTCAATGTAAATATCAGGTTCTTATACTTGGTTTTTATATAGAATATGTTTTTGTCCACCATAAATTGTGAAAACAATGCTAGAACTAGACATGATGTATATTTGTAAAGGTTATCAAATTCTAGCACTCCATTCCCCTGATTACATAGCCTACTACTGATGGACCCAGTTACTCACAATGTTCATTCAGCTTTATAAAAGTGTTTTCCTGCTTTGGAACAGCTGTTAAAGTCTTGTTTAATGGCATACCGATGTGTGTTGGGTCATGTGTTTTTTTTCCATTTAAATACCTTTGTCTGGAAGAGTATGGTTTGTAATCATGTAAGTTTTTTTTTGCCCTTGCAGGGTTTTTAAGAAAATCTGACAATATAATTTAAGGTTAACAGAGTAGCAACATGAACTAATGATGAGCAATATATTTTAACAGCATTTATTAATCTTATTGATACAAATACAAATATCTACTGCTTGTTCATTGTGCATCAATGACATTTAACAGATGTTTAAAAAATTAGTAAAGATGAACTACCCAAGATTAATAAATTCTGTAAAGTATCATTAAATTGGTGGGACTTTAATGTGGGTTACTTTTGAACAAATAGAACTTTAAGTGTTACCTGTTTTAATTAAATTTTGTTTAGCTTTTGTTATGAAAAACAAATAATAGAAAATACTATTATATAAAGTGTTTAACAAGCAGACTTCAAATTTTGTGGCCGGGTTTCAAAGGTAGAAAATACATAGGGTGAATTGTTCTAATGTGGAACACAAACTTCAGGTCTCCCCCAAACCAATGAATGGCAGTGAAATTATAAACAAATCAAAACTGTACTGCCTTGTCATATGTAATATCTGTGCAGTCATAAATCAGGCTTAACATTGTAATATACCACAGGAGTCAAAATACAAAAAGTCCCAGATTAGGGCAATCCACTCATTTAAAACGATTAATATTAATATAGTAATAAATGTTTCAAGACAGCAAGAGATAAACTACAAAATACAAATCTATAGCAGCCACCAATCAAAATTTCAAATAATTTAAATTCTTATTAAACAGCCAAATATCCCCAGGTCATGTTATATATAGTCATAATATATAATAATTCTTGTCAATAATGAACAACTACAACAAACATTGGGTCACTGTTACTAAGAGGTAAAACAAAACATTGTAAAATGAGCATAGATAAAAGGTGTCACCTTAAACTTCTTAACATGCGCTTTTCTATTATAATTTCATAGAAAATCTGGAATCCTCTGGATAACCTGATTCTGAAAAATGTTTATCCAATATGGTCTTTGCTGATTCTTTGTGTATCCTTATTGGATCCATTATGTGTTTTTGTACGAGGGATTTACCGAACAAGTATCTAACGAGTGACCACTTCAATTTTTTAAAACCCTGAATGCTTTATTTGAAAGTATGTATACATAACAGCTATCCTACGTTACATAATGGTACATTATTTAGAATAACAACAACTGAAATGCAAAAAACATCTTGTAACCTGAATTTCAACCAGGGTGCTGCTGTTACACTTATCATACATTTATCGCGTTAGCCCTCGCAGCACACAAAAGTCAAACTAAGCCATAAAATGGAACTAATATTGTTAATACAATGAAAGTTAAGTTGCCTAAATTAAAACAGACAACACCACAGTTCTGTCCTCTTTATGGGTGATTGGCCTGTATGTGAGGGCATTTCTGCATGCACTTTTTTGTTTTTATTTGTATGCATCACTCCCCAGTTACAGAACAGGTCTGAATAGTCAGCTTATAAATATCCTGTATAGAGGAGCTGACTAGATGCAGGTGAGAAATGGTTAAAATTGTAAGGTGGTGTGAGGTTACATGGCAATAAATACACAGACATATGTATATACCTATTTAAATACATGTAGTTCCTTCAAACAAATGAAGAGAACAATTACAGAATAAATTGATGTTAGCAAAGTTTCTTTCACTCATGTTACTTAGAAATAACTTATAACACTCTGAACATTTAAACTATAATAAGGTACACCTGCATGTACTAATGCATAATGAGGTAAAGCAAAAGAATAAGAAATTCACAAATAGAACAAAACTGTTAAGAGGCCACTTGCCAAGACATCTTAATATGATTATACTATGGGAAAAGCAACATGAGCAAAAACAGCTTATCAACCCAAAATAAAATTAAACTGAGAAAAACATAAGCAATCAATAAACATACATGTCATATACATGTCTAAAAAAAGAATTGTGAAAACAAATCACTGAGGAACTCTTGGTGAAATTACCAAAGAGAATTATATGGTGTCAGAACAAGAAATAAACAACTGAAAACAGACCAAACAAATATGAGTGTATTCTATTTGCTGGCATACTCATCATGAAACATTTGTCCTGATCTACAAAACTTTATATTTTTATTTCTCATGATGAGATGAGCTACACATTCACTGCAAAAATTCACCTCATTCATGTTAGAAACACTTATTAGCCACTTACAATAGCAAAATATGCACACTACAAGGATATTTACATTACATTACATTACATTATTAACGTCTTAATATTGGACTTGACATTAGCTCATTTGTTGTTAGCAGAATGCATTGCATGCATAGAAAGTCTAAGCAGGTCTAGCAGACCTAAATATGGCTTAGTGTCTTTCTTGTAATTTAGTTTTAACCCATTACCAAAACCAACAACATCCTGTTGTGTATATATCTTGGCAACTTATGCTGGCTTAAGTATAATCCATCACCTTTAGCAAATCTCTCCTCTCTCAAAATGACCATACACATTGCAAAGTAACAAAACACAGTACCATAATCAAAGAAAGAAAACAAATATGAAACTTCCTAATCTAAACAAATTAAAGGACAAAATCTTGCTTTTAAAAATTTCTGTAAATTGAGTCATTTAAAATTCTCACAGATCATGGAGAAAAAAATCCCAAAACAAATCACATTTCTGCTGGTGAAGACACTTTCAAGCATACGCGATTACAAAGGTGGCTAAAAGGGCACACAAGTTCATGCTGAAAAATAAAGACTTTCCCTGTAGACCATCTCCATTAATGTCACTGTCTTTGGAGACTTCAGTCACATGCCAGAACAATGCTTTTTGTCTCTTCACTGAGTGAATAGTTTACAGAACAAAAAGTGAGGCCTGAAGCCTTGATTCATTCACAATAATAGATTAAAGCTGTAATAAATAATTTTAATGGCATTTGTTTGTGTATATGTGGTTTCAGAAGATAGTCATTCACTTTTGATGAGTGCTATGAAGAAAGAAGCTTAAACCACAGTGGTCATGTCCTCAGCGAGGTGTATGGCATGACCGTTTTCTGTTGTAATGTCTATAGTGTGTCGCACTGTTTTTTTTAAGTGGACATCTGCTCCAGGGTCAACATCAACTGTCCATGTTATAGCATTCTACATTAGAAAAGAAGCAAAGAAACTTTTACCCAAGATTCTTTATCTTGGATATCTACTTTAAAATCTACTATTAAAAAAAGCAAGGGGCATGTTGTGGTGCAACAAAATTAGACTGCTACCATTAAAATCAACAAAGCTGTCAATACTGCAAACGTCAGACCTTTATTCGCAAGACACAATATTTGAAAGCGTGATCATGTAAGTTTAATTCCTGAATAAATGCATAAAAACTATAACTTCATTAAAAACTACTAAATAATTATGCATAAAAACCACTAAAATTTATTATAAAATTCATAACATTACCATTCTTTTGAAGTATAAAAATACTACTACTAATCTTACAATTTATTTAACAAAACTATGGCACATTAGGGTAAATTTAAATGAGATGGATCATACCACTTAGCTCCTCGACCTCCTGAGAATCCAGAAAGGGGGTGGGACCCCAAACTCTTACAGTACCATCATCTGAAGCGCTGGCCATCAAGCCTGGCAGTACGGGGTTCCAGCTTACACAGTTCACTGTGCGTGTGTGACCTGTCAACTCGGCTATAGGCAGCTCATTACGCTTGTGCCAAATGTAAACTTTGTTGTCTGTAAATAACACAAAGGTCATACATTTCCCTCATTATCCCTCTGCTAGAAAGTGCTCAAGTGGGTAATTGAGACTTACCTTCACTACCACTCGCAATGAAGTCCTCATTATAACCACCAAAGCAGGAATGGATTGTATAGAAGCCCTGAGTCACACCTTGGTACTTCCTAACTAACACACGATCCCGCAGGTCCCACAGGTGAACTCCCTTAACATGTCCAGACAAGATCATACAGTGACACCCATAAACAATCAATATGTCGCATGTTGTTTTAAATGTTTAAATCGTGAAACATTAACACTAGCTGTGACTTCAATCTTATTCAAGGCTATGAGTAATTCTATATCACAATGAAGTGGCAGACACATTATGCACACCATTCACACACATGCAAATGCTGAAAAACAAAAATGTTCATGTGAAAAAAATTGCATTTTGAAGTATTTAAAAAAATTCAAGTTTGGTGAACTCTGACCTGCAAAGTTGTATCATGTGACGAGGTATGACCAGTACAAGATATAAATATCTTGTATCATAAAACATGATTCTTATTTGAAGAGTTTGGTTCTAAAATGGGATATATCCATAATTGTTAAACTGAGAAAAACAGTGTTTTCTTTCTCAAAAAAAGGTTTATATAGAAACAGCTAATTTCTGTTTTTTAACTTAAATATTTTTTCATGTGTTTGTAGTAACATCTAAAAATCAAATCTATTTTAAACATTTATTAAACAAACAAACCCCAATTTATTAAACAAATGGGTGTAACCCCAAAATGGGTTACACCCATGATATATTTTATAAATCCATTTCAATTCATTCAATAAAAACTCATTTTCTGTACTGTATAATAAATAAAGGTATCACTTATAACAATTTCCTGACCTATACATATGACAACCCCCAAGAGATCGCCAGTATTTTCCCACTGCCTGAGTGTTTAATTTTTTTCCTGTAGTGATCGTCTTTGACCTGCGCTTCTTTCCCATAGATGAAACAAGCACTGACTCATTGATGCCATCAAAGTTGTTCATTGTATAACGCTGAAAACACCAATTCAAGACACTCAAAAGTGGCATCAGATGGTAAAGCAAGCACTGACCTGAGCTCCAATCCGCCTTTTGAGCTGTCTTTTTTCCCTTTTCAAATGTCATATTTCAAAAAGGTGTTTATTTTTTATGAAAATGAAGGACATAATCGAAAGAAAGTATCGGGTGCGGTTAGGGTAGATGTAGGAAGGGCTTATATTGTCCCGAAAATATGGCATCCGTTTAATAATTAGGATTAAAATGACTATTTGCATGCAATGTGTTATTATTGTACACTGTTTTACAATGTAGTACAATACAGAGGTGTGGATAATTGCCACTATTTGCAAAAAGTAGTATAAATAGCAAACACCCTGCTATTTTAACAATGTAAATAGCATCTACCATTTATTAACACTTAGTGTAAGTAAGTGCAAATGGCGGCTGCCAATTAATTAACCTATTGGGTCAATAAATAAATAGGCACACTGGGAACTGTAGGTCTATGTATTTTATCAACAACATGACAGATTTGGCATAGCTCAAAGAGTTGGCAAAAGCTATGCGTTGTAAGAGTGGTTTTGTCACATTTTTTCATGTGACCATGATTGGTCATCAAGGTTTTCTTTAAAAGACTGGAATACTCATTGAGTGCTTAACATAGACCTTATTAGGAAAAATATGGAACGACCTTGGGAGGATCGTGTGGCTAGTGCACAGACGCAAAAGATAACGCATATCTGTATTTTTTTCGACAAGAGTGCGAACAGGTGTGCACGGTGTTACTGAACAGATTATTTTTTGCATACAAAAATTCTGACATTTTGACGCACTAAATCTTTTAGAGGGGAATCTATGCAGGGTTTTATAAATGGACTGGCGTTTATTGTGTTATGGGAAAATAGAAGAAACAGTACAGGAAAACACAGCGAATATCACATTTTCATTTACTTACCTGTATGCTATTCTAAACCTACAACATTTTAATTTTGTGAAACGCAAAATAAGATATTAAGAAATGTCTCAGGGGTTTTGTGTCCAATAATGGAAATCAGTGGGTGTCCCAGTAGTTTAATTACAAACCTCTTTCTCCTGTGTTTATCAGAAACAAAAAGTCATACAGGTTTGCAAAGACATGAGAGTAAGTAAATGATGGAATAATTTATGATTTTGAACTATCCCTTTCAATTCTCTAATTTAATTTTCCTAATCCTTTTAATTTTAAATTGACTCTCAAACTCACCTGAGTTGCAACATTTAACAGAGCTAATCTTCCATTCTTTGAAATGGTGAAGGACATTATGGGATGATCCTCCTGAACACTGTAAGACATCCAAATACATGCACACATGCTTTATAAAAATGCAAAGCCAGTCAAGTATTAAAGGAATTAAAAATCACAAACACACACATGAAATCAACATACATGTTCCTGTCAGTTAAATCTTCAAAGTTGTATCCGCGAATACGCTGGTGTGTATCAGAGGCTAGCACTGTTTTACCATCACTCAAACACCATAGGCACTGCACACGAACACCTTCCCATGAGTCCAGAAGATTTCCATCCAGATCCTGTCAAATACATGAGAATTGTGACTCTTTAAATACCGTGAACAAATGTTTTTTTTACTAAATCTTTCTTTAATTGTATTATAAACATCTTTGAAAATTAAATGTCAGATTTTGTCCCATGTATTGCTAAGGGCAACATAATAGCTAGCTAATTTCATTGTGGTAAGATCCATTCATTCATTATAATATGTGACCCGATCTGATGAATAAGAGTTAATAAAATGGAGAAAGAATTTTTAGCTAATTTAAAAACCCGAATAATCTCAAAGTTTCGTAGTCCAGATCATTGCGTAAAGGTGTGTAAAAAATAACTACTAAAGTTGACTTGAAACTCTCACATGAGAGATCCATGTGTAGCCGTTTTATTAATCCACAAACTCTCTCCATGTTGAGTTCTGCCCCTTTCAAAATACTGCAATGATGCATTAAAAGGCAGGGGATCTATGTGCAGCTTTTTTATTAACCCAGAAGCGTAGTCAAAACAGGCAGTGGTCATATAACAGCCAACGACGGCAGAGAAGGCAATCAATAACATAACCAGAATTCGGGGCAGGCAGAAAACAACAAGAGTAATCAAAGACAAGCGGGGGTCAATAATGCTGGCAGCAAACAATTAAAAATGCTAAACAATACAATACAAGTAACCAGTAAGTATGATACAGGGAAAATGCTTGGAATTGACAGCCGGGGCAAATCAAGACTTCACCAAGAGTCTCTGAGATGGGTGAGTATAAATAAATTTCTGGGTGATTGCATTTGTGACAGAGCCCCCCCCACCCGCAAACGGCTCTTGACATGAGGAGGTACCAGGCACCGGGGTCTACCTCATGATCTGGGAGCTGGTCGATCTAGGTGAGATTGGTGGAACTCGGTGATGAGTGATGGGTGTTAACTGGACAGTAGACTGATGTTGATGCCTATGAGCTTACAAAAAGCAGACCATACCAGGGAGATAAATTGTGGACAATGTCCAGAGACTATGTCCTTGGGGAGACCATAGTACCAGAAGACAACATTGCACAAGGATTCAGTGGTCTCTAAAGCAGTATGGAGATTAGGGAGAGGTATGAGGTTACACACCTTGGAGAAGTTTAATGACAATGAGTATTGTGGTTAGCCTTGTGAGGAAGGGAGGTCTATAATGAAATGTGACCATGTAATGTGACCATGGATGTTGTGGGACAGGAAGTGGATGAAGCAAGCTAGCTGGAGATTGATGTGGTACCTTTGAACTAGAGGCATCCACCTTAAAAATAGATTCCATCTCAGAGTCGGGATGGTGTAGAATGGGAGGTGAAACAATGCTTTAAGTCCCTGAAGGCCTCTAAAACAGGGGAACTCCAGAAGAGGCGGTGGTTTCCCCTTTTGATCATGGAGGTGAGTTGAAATTACGAATGAAATGGCGATACAAATTTTCAAAGCCTAGAAAACATTGTAATTCTTTCAGGGTATTGGGTTGAGGCTAGTGTAACACTGCATTCGCCTTTTTTTTATCAACAACACTTTTCCAGCTTAGCGTAGAGATGATGCCTGATGAGCCTCTGTAACACTACTCTCATGTTTGACGTGATCCTCATAGTTCTCAGAGTAAATAAGGATGTCATCTATGTAGACAATAACCTAAATAATCAGTTAATCATATCTTGAACACTTTGTTGACAAAGGCTTGGAAACAAGATGGGCTGTTGGCCATGCCAAAAGGCATTACCAAGTATTCGTAATGACCAGAAGTAGTAGAAAAGCCGGTCTTCCACTCATCACCCTCTTAGGAGATTGTATGCATGGCAGAGATTGAGCTTAGTGAAAAAGTGGGCAGAGTGAAGTTGTTCACGAGCTGCAGGAACAACGAGAAGTGGGTACCTGTATTAAACTGTAATCTCGTTTAGCCCATGGTAATCGATGCAAGGGCCATCCTTCTTAAAGAAAAAGCCAGCTGTAGACGGTCTAATGAAACCTTTTTGTCTCAGATTCAGGGTGAGATAAGGGAAAGATTCGACCCTTGGCAGGGAGTGCGGGCGGAGGAGACAAGAATTTGGTGAGCTTGATGTGCCTGGAACATGGAGGGCCTGCATCAATTTACAAGCTCCTCTGTGAGTGAAGTGAGTCAATTGAGCTGTTGTTGTTGAGCAGCCAGCATGGAGGCCTGAGCAGATGGCTCCATGCTAAGATGATACACAGCTGCTGGATCGGGTGGTGGCGAAGTCTTCTGTAATGATGCATCAGAGGGCAGGGGATCCATGTGTAGCTGTTTTATTAATCCACAAGCATAGTCAAAACAGGCAGTGGTCACACAACAGTAAACGAGGGCAGAGAAGGCAAACGAATAACATAAACAGAGTCCAGGCAGAGATCGGGACAGGCAGCAAACAACAAGAGTAATCCAAGACAAGCAGGGATCCATAAGGCAGGCAGCAAACAATCAAAAACGATAAACAATCCACTGATGCACAGCACAAGATTTATTGTTAAGACAATCAAGTAACATCCAAATTCCTTTACATTCTTTATTCTTTCCTGATCCCAGCATGGTGAGCATATTTTACTGTTTACAAGTCATTTGTATTTCATGATAAGGTTTATGGAGGTCACAGAAATGTGTTGCAATATATTTTAAAATATATATTTTTAAAATAAATACAAATACTAATTTACAGTGCTCAGCATAATTGAGAACACCCCACTACATTTGTCAAAAAACCTTTAGTTTACTTTCAGAATCAAAATTTTATATGAGATACTATACTACAAAATACTCCCACAAATGTGGGTCATTGATTGCAAACAAGATTTGTTAATTTGCATACACAAAAAGTGATTTTCCTAACAAATTCATTTAAGCCCATGTTGCAAAAATGAGTACACCCCAATTATAGTCTTAGGAGAAAAAACACACTTAAGACTACAAAATTCTAATTAACAGGCATTCAACCACAGGTAAGTCTGATGATTCATTTAAGGTGTCCAGCAGACAGGTGACTATAAAAGGGCATTAATTAACAAAGAAAAGCTCTTCCCATTTCATGCCGTCAGCAATGGCTCCCCATGGAAGAGAAATGTCACAAAATCTGAAAAGGAATTCATTTCTTTACACAAAAAATGTGAGGGCTACAATAAGATCAGCAAAGCTTTACTTATCAGTCAAAATACTGTAGCAAAAGTGATCCAAAAATTTAAGAAACAAGGCTCAAAAGTGTGACCATTTTAGTCGCATATGCTCCTGAAGTTTTATCTGCGCGAGCTAAGAATATATTTGGGAGCATTTGTGCGAGTGCGTGTAATTGTTGTGGCGCGACCTGTTTTCATTTCTCTAAAAAACGTTTGCAAATACTGCATGGTTTGTGCCTTATGTGCGCTGATACAGCGAGCAGTCCAATGTCCTATACAATGTTACATAACCAATTAAACTACATCTTTACGTTCTTAACTTTAATGCAGACCTTAGATTTTTTTTTTTTAGAGCTGAGACCTTAGAATTGTCAGCACCTAGTGGTGTAACAATGTAATTGATATAGTTGTGGTGCACCTTCATTTTTGGTGGGTGCTCCTAAATTTTGGCTAGTGCTCCCAACTTTTTGAAGTTGGGAGCAGCAGTGCTAACAAGTAAAAAAGTAAATTTTAAGCCCCGAAGAAAGATGGAAGTGCAACCATCTTACAGAGACGTCCAGGCCATCCACGGAAGTTAACATCTTGGCAGCAGCGTCTTCTGATGAGAAAGGTTGAGGAAAATCGCCATGGAAGTTCACTGTAGTTAGTTAAAGCAGTAGAAAGCCAAACTGGAGTGACCGTTTCCCGTGACACCATATGGCTCACACTGCAGAGCAATGGCATGCATGGGTATCGTCTATGAAGGAAGCCTCTCCTAAAGCCCATGCACAAAAAAGCACGCCTAAAATTTGCTAGGGCCCATGCTGAAAAAGATGAAGACTACTGTTACTCTATACTCTGGAGTGATGAGACAAACATCACTGTTTTTGGAACTAACGGTTTTAAAACTGTATGGCATCGTAAAGGTGAGGATTTCAAAGAAAAATGCATGGTGCCTACAGTGAATCATGGTGGTGGCAGTGTCCTTATGTGGGGCTGCATGAGTGCTGCTGGTGTTGGGGAGCTGCATTTCATTGATGGTATCATGAACTCAACAATGTACTGCTCTATACTGAAGAAGATGCTGCCATCACTCTGTGCACTTGGTCGTCGTGCACTTTTCCAACACGACAATGATCCAAAACACACATCTAAAGCTGCTGTTGCATTTCTGAAGATAAACAGGGTGAAGGTGATTGAATGACCATGTATGTCTCCTGATCTAAACCCAATCGAAGTTGAGCATCACTATCCATTCAGCATCCAGGCTCTAAAAGAGGTTATTCTTGAAGAATGGAAAAAAGATAGATATTGCAATATGTCGCCAACTTGTTCATTCCATGCATAGAAGACTTGGTGCTGTCCTTAAAAATCACGGTGCTCTAATTGAGGTGATTTCACAAACGCAGAATGGAAAAGTGCCAGGCCCAGATGGCATGGGTTGTGAATTCTATAAAGAATGGCAAACTTTATTACTTGAACCAATGCTTAGCATGTTTATTCATCCATATAGAATTGGGCAGCTCCCTGAGTCCCTGAATATTTCCCTTATACTAAAAAAAGGTAAATCTCCCGAAGCCTGCTCCTCATATAGGCCTATATCTTTATTAAATGTAGATAGGAAGGTGTTAGCCATGATCTTGGCTTCTCGTTCGGAGAATGTAATAACAGATGTTATTAAAAATGATCAAGTAGGTTTTATAAAAGGCCGCTCATCATGCAATAACATGAGACGTCTTCTTAACGTTATACAAGTCTATAAGTAGCGTAAGATTGATGGGCTAATACTTTCTCTCGATGCAGAGAAAGCGTTTGACCGTATTGAGTGGTCATATTTATTTATTGTTTGAGAAATTTAATTTTGGCGATTCTTTCATTAGATGGGTTAGAGTATTATATGGTGAGTCTAAAGCTTATGATCCTACAAATGGTTCCAGATCAGCAAGTTTTTCATGATATAGAGGAACTAGACAAGGGTGCCCACTTTCACCCCTGCTTTTTGCGCTTGCTATCGAGTCCCTAGCTGAAGCAATCAGAACAGAGCCCTTAATTGAAGGATCGCAGACTAAAGAAAGGCACCATAAGTTAGCACTTTATGCAGATGATGTGATAATTTTCCTTTCAAAACCTGATTCTTCAGTACCATCTCTTCTCAATATCATTAGTACCTTCAGCATGTTCTCAGGATATAAAATCAATCTTAGTAAATCAGAGGCTATGCCTGTTGGTTCCATGAAAACAATGCCAAATACTAACCCCTCATTTCCATTTAGGTGGTCTCCTGGAGGATTTATATATTTTGGTATTTTCGTTAGCCCTATGTGTAAAAATTTATTCAAAGATAATTTCTCCCCATTGTTTAGTAAAATTAGAGAGGATTTAAACCGATGGCACACACTACCTATTTCGTGGTTGGGTAGAGTGGCTCTAATAAAAATGACTGTCCTTCCCAAGCTTTTGTACCCAATTCAAATGATACCTATTCTGTTTTTTTTTAGTTTTAGTTTTTAAAGATGAAAATGGCTCGCTTTCCTCTTTTATTTGGAGCAAGCGCAGACCAAGATTTAAGTTTTCTGCACTGCAATTACCAGGTTCAATCGGAGGACTGGATTTACCCAATATTAAGCTACATTAATAATATAATTCTTCTCCCTGGTTGGACCTTGAGCAATCACTGTCAAAAATTCCCCTAAAGAAACTGTTGTTTCTTTAAAAAAACTAAATTTTTATTGAAGAACTGTGACAACCCTGTAACTGTAAATACACTTAAGGCATGGAGGGCTATTAATCGTTTTGAGGGAAGAATGAAAATAACTTCTGCCCTCACGCCAATTGTGAATAATCCGAACTTCCCTCCAGGCAGATCTGATGGGAGGTTTAAATTTTGGGAGAACCAAGGTTTCCCTGCTTCAAGATGTGTTTGATGAAGAAGACCTAATGTCTTTTGAGGATTTGAGACAAAAATATCAATTATTACAACAGGACTTCTTTCGTTTTTTAAAAATTAGGAACTACATTTTGAAGGATACCTTGTTATGTACTAAAAGAAGTCTGTGTATTTTTTTTTAAGTCAGACAGAAATCTGTGAGTTTGTTATATAAGGTACTTAGTTGTACATTTGAGAAACAAGTGGTTTTGAATACTAGATCTGCTTGGGAAAGGGAACTTTCAGTCTCTATAACTGAGGAAGAATGTGATGATATCTGGAAATATGCCAAATCTATCTCAGTATGTAACCGTGCCAAAGCAATACAATTTAAAATTGTGCACAGGTTGCATATCTCACCAAACCGTAGACATGCATTTAACAATGCCCTTTCACCTATATGCCTGAAGTGTAAAACACAAATTGGCACTCTCACTCATTGTCTCTGGTCATGTAATCAGCTACAAATATACTGGGCCAGGATTGTATCTGAAATGTGCATTTTTTTTGACAAGGAGTTGGCTATGGATCCTTTATTTTTGTTCCTCTGTCTACTGGATCAATCTTTGATTTTATCCAATGAAAAGAGACTTTACAATCTTCTTACATTTGCAGCCAGAAAAAATATATTATTGAGATGGATAAGCGATAAGACTATTTCAGGATGGCACAAGATTTTAATGGAACTAATCCCGCTGGAATATTTAACATTTTTAGTTAATGGCCGGCCAGGTCAGTTCTATAATGTTTGTAAGCCTTATATTAGCAATTTAGAGACTGATTTGTCAATTATTCTGAGGAATGGTTTTCCTCCCCAAGTACCTCAAGTGAGTGCACAGGATTTTGAATTTGTACTGTGCTACCATTATATATTACCTATTTTATTTTAATTATTTTTATCTATCTAAAAAAATTATTAATTTATGTATTCTGAATATCTTATTTTTTTTTCTTTTTTGTGTCCTGTTATGTGTATTCTTGTTGTGTGTTTTGTTAAAGCTCATACAAAATACTTGATGTAGTAGTTGTTGCGGGGTGTATTCATTTTTGCTTCAACCAATTTGATTAAAACTGAAGATTTTGTGATCCAAATTAGATTATTAACCTTAATTTCATGTTATGGCATTAAAAAAGTGTTCAGTAAAATTCAGCCTTGTGAAAAGTATGGAAATTGTTCTTTTGTTTATTGAGCTACTGATTAAATTCATACTTTTTATAGGGGGTGTACTCATTTATGCTGAGCACTGTCATTAATCAATCATTAATAATAATAATTTAATATCATTAATGTCTTTGGTCAAAAGAATATGTAAAATAAACAGTTTATAAATTTACATGGAGTGGCTTTTGAAAGATATCAACCAAAAAAAAACTTTAAACGTGATTCAATTTGAAAAAGAGGGTAGACGATCATTAGATGATCATAGATCATTTTTAAGCTTATGATCTCTTCTTTTCACATTTATTTTGCGACTCATCTCGCCAGATCGGGTCATATATTATACATACAAGTGTTATTATAAATGACAACTGCATGATTAAAGCACAATTTTGTTTATATAGCCCAGTTTTACACTAATTTTGATACATTTAAATATGATTTTGTGGAGTCTGAGCAAAACACCTAATGTGTACATATAAACATGTATAAAATGCAATCACGTTTTCACACATTCATTTTCTTTTATGAATCATGTTACAACTATGTGAAACAATACACATCTACAGTTTAAGGGTAAACTATGTTTCATACATTTCTTCATAACCATGTTATGGTTGAGAGCAGTATAATTTTGTAAAGGTAACTTACACATTGGTAAAACTGGCCTCTCTGCCCTCCGGTAACAAAACGCTTGCCATCTGGATTCCAGGCAACACTGGTCAGGCTGTCCTCATGAGACTGGCTCATTTTGGTTCTCAGTTCCCCCGTCTAAGTGACCACAGCAACAATTTGAAACAAAGACAACCTGGGTAAAACA
Organism: Yasuhikotakia modesta; assembly: GCA_036877545.1. NCBI lineage: Eukaryota > Metazoa > Chordata > Actinopteri > Cypriniformes > Botiidae > Yasuhikotakia > Yasuhikotakia modesta. The sequence goes on from JBAJNP010005181.1 coordinate 15,745, forward strand.
ATCTGAAAGTTGACTCTAGGTCAGTGTCTAGGGTGGGCCACCCCTCACCTGAATATTCCATAGCCAGAGCTCTGAGCAGTCATCTGGGCCACAGGCTATCAGGTAAGTGTCATCTGGGCTCCAGGACAGATAGGAAACCCCATAGGCATGGCCCTCCAATGTCTTCAGCTGCTTGAGCTGGTGAGTTTCCTGTCAACCATCAAACCCTTTAATCATGACTTAAATTCTAAATTATTTCATTAAGATGGTGATAATGCAAATTGGAAAACTCACCACATCAACATGCCATATAATTACTGTTGTATCTTTGGATCCTGAGGCCAATTTGGTGCCGTCATTGGAGAATTTACAAAACCAAACTTCATTGCAGTGCTCTGTCAGGATTTGCTGGGTATAGCTGGGGAAACGTTTCCTGGTGATAACATTGAAAGCACATTAGAGTGGACTATCTGGACAGCCAACACTGTAAAAACCTCTTACATAAAGCTGTTATGCTGTATGCATAACTCCCAGAAACCTACACATTAACAGTACTGATGTAGTAATTCATTTTCTTGCTCTTTCTTGCTTCATAAAAGGTACATTAAGCAATTTCTTAGAATTGCTATTAATATTTGAAATCAGCACCCAAACAAACCACTTTCTCTATTGTTTTCCCCTTAAAATAAACATGCTATGCATTTTAGGCAGCGACTAACTACCATATAGCGTATATGCCAGCACTTGCTGATAGGCAAAGAGAGTGTAATGGTGTTGTGGTGATTGGTCTGATCCACTTTGTTTATTATCCCCTATATAGCCAGGACTATGTGAAACACGCAGAACAGACATCCAGCTAATTGTCATGAAATAATTTATTTGGGCATTGATTTAAAACTGTATAACCTTTTTTGTTTTACATGTGTTTATCAGACAGTGAGACAAACTGTCTGGTCGTGAGTACATAATTCACATAAATGGGGACAAAACATTAGTATGTTTCAACTTTTTGTGGAAATCCAGTGCAGGTATAAAAGGGTGCTAACACAGGGCTCTTCATGTACCTGTTGCACATGTGGTCTATAAGCAGAGATACAGAGTCCAGCTCACTGTCCAGTTTTGTATTGTGATACAGACAACGATCTTTCTGCAGCTCCACCGCCTGACGCAACAGAGTCTGCAAACGATGAGGTGGCAGCATCACAGATGGGGGCAAGTATGCTGTGGCAATATATAAGAGAGGAAAACAGACATAGAGACCATAGTGTTCGCAGAGGGTAAGAATCAGTTTCATCTGAATTCAGCCAAAACTGAACATACACTGAAATTCACATTTTGGACTTGATTCTACACAGGTATTCTACATTCATTAGGTTACACAAAAGTTAAACTCCTGAATTGGCTGAACTGAAATGGAACTGAACAAAACCCTAGCTGAGAAAAGAATTACATGAAACTGTAGCAAATTTAAAAAAGGGGGTGGGGGAAAGACATGAAAAGAATTTATGTAAAAGGTGAAAATAATGGTAATACAGACATTGAACATTTTTAGCTGGGTCATTCCTTTTATGCAGTACATTTTCATGTCCCCCCTGATAGCAACGCATTTTAATGAATTTTAATGAAAAAAATGTGTTTATGTTGTAAAATAGTCAAAAACAAGTCTCTGCCATAAATTTTAGCCAACACAACATTTTATTCCCAGGATAACTGTGAAAAGATGTTTAATGTGACAATACCATGAGCTCACTGAATTTCAAGTACAAACATCATAAAGTAATAGCATTGGATTTGTTGAGTTGATCTCTGTGGGACTGATGATGAAAAGATGATAAAACCACTTCAGTTACACTATTTACAGTGTCTTTGTTAAAATGTTGTTATACATTTAAGCGCTGAGTAATATTAATGAACATCTACTAACTGTAGTGTAGGATTAGGGTTTTGTTTAGAGACATTTATCATTTTGCCCTAAGAACCAGCAAGCCTAATCTACAAAGCTACATTATGTAAGTATTAAGTATGAATCTAGGTACAGAATGAGTTACATGTAATTATGCATATTACAGTATTAACAGTAAATTATGTACATGTAACAAAAACACTGTAAAATAGAGTATTCCCCTTTTTCTATGCAAACAAAATCAACCTTTAGATGACAACCACACATAACCTAAGGATTATAAATCTACTACAGCTCCCTTTTCTTAGCAATGAGTAACATTAGCTCTCCAAGTCAGTTCTATATAGGGATATTTCAACCCAAATATTAAACATTTTCAAGCATTTTCAGTGATCATTATTCAGTGACTATTATGGAACGTCTTTCCAAACCTGTATGGCTTTTTTGTTATTTTTCTGTGTTCCACAAAAAACATTTTTTAAAACATTGGTTTTGTATGGGATCAATTTCCCATCTATTGCTATTGGGGACATGAATAAAAAATAAGAAAAAATGTGCCCCGATCTATACTTTAAACATATTTTTGCTGTAGTGACAACAAATTATGTAGTAATAATTTTTTTCCCAATTTTTCAATGTTTTCAAAGTTGCAGTTTATGTAGCAACTAATCAGGGCAGGTTTTAATTGGGCCACTAGTTCTAGATTGACAGCTCTTTATGTCAATCGTACCTGCATTTGCAGTGAACTCTGCGGAATATAGTGTCCGTCACTTAAAGGTATACACACCCCACTTGCATTTGAGGAACAGGCTGTGCTGTTTGCAGTGACGGTAATGCGAGCATTACCAATTAAAAGCATACTAAACATCTGAATATCTGAATAAAAAATCTGAATAATGTCTAAAATAAAACTTTCTGATTGATGAATGAAATGTTTCAGACAGCACTGGATAACTAAAACTGCAGGCGGGTTTTGCATCGTAAAAAAGTTTGATAAAAGCCTTAATACATGCTAAATTCATTTTTTTTTTCAGTTTAAAATACTGATACAATATTCTAAACAACCAAAATTTATAAACAACATATATTATTTTGTATGTGCATACTAACACATTGTTTACTTAAATGTAGTACTATTGTGGTGTTTTCAGGAATCGTATAACAGTCTCTTTATAGCATTAAATAATTACAAAGCTTTAATGTAAGCTATGCAGATTTGTTGTAGCCATTTAAGAAAGTGTATGTATTTATATTATTTCTTTGTGTTTGGTTTAGTTTATTAAGTGTTTTCAAGCCCTTTAATTCTCAGCCTTTTTAACACATTTTTTTTTACTTTTTTAAAAATATTCTGCACAAAATTAGCATAAAGTGGCCCTGCCAATTCTTTTATTATTCTTAATATATACATTCTGAATTGCACAATGATACACTCTGCACATTGTATCTGACTGTTAAGTAAAATTAGGGACTAAAAAACTGGTACGTGATGATGGTTAACTGCTAGCTGGCAAATCCCAAACAATAGCAGATAATTTAATTAAATTATTACTATAGAGTCAACATTAGGAGACACATATTTACTTCATTCTCTTCCGACCCTAGGAAACAATGTGTGATCCAAGTAAATTTTTCTAGTCTGTCAGCTGGGTTTAAGTCACTGGAGTCTTGGTTATTTTAGCCGTTATTTAAGGTTATTGGTGGGATAACTAAAAACCGGATTGGCCTGAGTGCAAGATTATTCGAATGTATCTTTGAGTTCATAACTTGATCTGTTTTTTCATGGTTAAATATGTCCATGTAAGTGTAGCCATGATCTTAACTCATGGCTACACTTCTGACTACATTGTTGACTTTTCCCACAGTGCTATATCAAAACTATGTGGGAAAATCCTGGCTGGTAAACATAAATGTGACATTGAAAGTTATTCAGTATTTTTTATATTTGCAATACACTTGTTATTACTATTAATACAAACTATTACCACATCACCATAAGGGCAATAAATATGGAATGTTAAGGATAGAAATAGATGTAAGTCAGCAAAAGACTGCAACATAGAAGCGGACAAAATGAGTCTGACTACTTTATAAATGCACTGTATTTTTATATTTAGGGTATTTAGCTTGTGCACTTATGAATTACTTGCACTTCTCAGATGGTTACAGACAGATTTGCTCAACACGAGAAGACAACATTACTCCTAGAAACAATGTTGAAACAACTTACCTAATAGTAATTTAGATGACACGCACTAGATCTAGAGGAATTGATTGGTTAGCGATACTAGTAAACCAATTATGGCACTAAAAGCCTGTCCAAATTTACTTGGAACTCAGACTGTAACTTTTGGAAAAGCAAGCACAGGATGTGGAAACAACAGTGAGTGAGCACAAAACGTCAGAGAGCACAAAAACAGAATAACATTTTTTTGTGCAATTCTGAACACTGTGCAAAATAATTTAAAACTCCTAAAGTTTCCAAAAATGCATTTTTTGTGCATGTTTTGATCTGTGAACTCAAAACCGTAGGAAATGTATCCCGCACTGTTATGTTTATACAAAGGAAGTCAATGGTTTCCACTGCTGTTTGCTTACCATCCTACTACAAATAAACCTTTGTGTCCCTCAGATATGAACTCATAAAACTCATATAGGTTTGGCATAACATGGCATTCAGTAACTGATGGAAATAAATTGGGGTGAACTATGCCTTTTATTTCTTGCCACTGTGTATATAATGTTCACTGCACCTGAGCTTGCCAATAGTACTTTTCTGAAGATCTGATTAACCTTTAAAAAATAATAAGAATAAGCAAATTATACCACAACCACAATAATTTTTCACAATCATAGACCCCAAAATTCAAAAGTTACTGCATAACAGGAATGAGACAGTGTACTAATAATCATGTGGTACTAAGTAACTCACTCTGTAGCCTATCGAGGAGTTTGGATCGTGAGACATTCCCTTTCCCCTCCCACTCGGCTTTAGCACGCAGATCTTCAGGATGACTACACATCAGGTACCTTAAGGATCCCACAAAAAAACATTTGGAGAATACAAGTAAAATACATTTTGGACTGCTCCATCTTTCATAAAAAGTAATGCAGCAATGCAGATATTGTAAAGAATATACAAAACAAGCCACACTGAACCCATTATTGTGGCTTGTTATGGTTAAACTGAAATGAGGGGCCTTGTTAAAAATGAACTCCAGCTAATGGTTTCCAACATTGGAGGCCTGTTTGGAAGGCTTTCCCACACCTTTTTAAAAACCCAGCCCTATAAGAGATAGGGTGTTGCTGGGTATTGTGACAAATTGTGTCTGTCTGTCTGTGAGTGACAGATGCTTTGTCAACACAAATGCCACAAACAAACTGTTAGAAATGTTTTAGTTTTTTAGGAGGTATAGAACTAATTTTAGATCATCTCAAAAAATTGGGGTGGGACAAAATAGACTACAGTGGCCACTGCAGTCTAGGTCATGAATGGGGCACATTAAAAATCAATTCACAAGTCACTATCACTTTATTAAACTTAAGCTTAAATTGAAGAATCAATATTTTTACCTAGCCCTAAACAGAGCTGAAAAAATTCATTACAAGATATTCATTCAGCAAACATTTCTGGACTGAGAAGAACGTTTTGAGTTAAAGTGTGCTATCAAAGTACCTTTATAACAAATATCTGGGAAATTTAGATTGGATTTTTTTTATTTATTATGAAAACATAAAAAAATTAGGACATGACATTATCCCCAATTCCTCCAAGTAACTAAAAAGCCTCAGAAGTGAAGTGTAGAGAGGTGCATAATACCCGCTTAGAATGTGAATCCGTTCAGTATTGTACTTCAGGGGGGTGAGCTCAGCTCTAAGCACCTGCAGCGCCTCAAGAACTTTTCCATCCTCCAGATACTCTAAATACTTCTGCTGCAGAAGCAAGAACTTCATTCGCTGAACACAAAAGAAAAATCTATTAGAACACTAAGAAAATGATTGCAGAGATATTTATAGTGCAATGAACTCTTACCACAACAGCACCAGGTGAATGCATCAGCGCTTTCAGCTCATTGAGGTCACTCTCAGCCTATTGTAAATAAAAATAAATTTACTGATTCTCACATGTTGACAAACCCTGCCTGCCTGCCTGTTTGCTTTGTCCTTTTTATGTTTAATAGTCATATGGGGCTAAATTTACAAACACACAAGGATTCAGCATGTTTAAAAAGGAACACAGTGTTTTACAGTTTTTAGTTACACATCATATGTACTTACTATAATAATGATTAAAACATTGCAGACCCAAAAACAACTGTAATGCTGTTCCTAAACTAAATTAATATTGTTAATTGATATCACTCAGTTCTTAAATGTATAATTAAACTGTAACAAACACACCCTAAAATAAAAGGGAAAATTGCACATATCTTTTATTAGCTTCCAAAAAGAAGAGAACACAAAAACATTATAGCAAAAACATTATACATGCCCAAATAAAATAAGCAATTAAAAATGACAAAAATGCCCTGAAAATATATTCAGGGTGGCACAACTAACATTTAGATTTGGCTGTTCTTAGTTTTAGAATCTCAGTCTCAAATTACTAACCCATGGACTGCCCACAGTACATTTAATAACAGGTTGACACAATAACTGGCACACAAAACTGAAAAGCACTTTCTGATCTGACTGTTTGTCTGTCACTATACAACTTACAGCAGACATAAAGCACACAGACTTATCAGCCTGCCTGGAAACAGAGACAAGCTATTAAAGTACTGCTTTATTACAACAAACACTTTTGAAGAAATTACATCTCTGTTGATCTGAGCATCATAAAACACCATCATAAAAACACCACTGACACAGACAAGAAAACACAAAGACATCAGTCAGTAACCCTCACGACAACCCCACCTGACACTATGAAAACACTTGTTAGATTATAATCACTAAAGCAACAGAGACAAGCTAATAAAGTACTGCTTTATTACAACAAACACTTTTGAAGAAATTACATCTCAAAGTTTGAGTACCAGTTTACTCACCCTTGGGCCATCCAAAGTGTAGATTACATTTTTATCTTCAGTAAAACAATATAAACCTGTCCACAGCAAAACCTGTGACTATGACCAAGGTTTCATCTAAAACTGTTCCTACAGTTCTACTGAAGCAAACATGTCACCTACACTATAGATATAGATAACTTCATGTTTTTAAAAAATGACTATAATTTAAGCTGTTAGGTTCAATTTTGCAGAATCTCAGAGTAAGCCTAATTATTAATGATGTGTTAACAATTTTAATTAACACAATTGTTTGTATGTACCATATAGGTTTTTGCCTACATATGACATTTTTCTTATATCTGAAACTCAAACCATTATCAAACAACACCTCCCTAGAACATAGGCATGTAATTCAATATCACAAACATGTGACTAATCAACTAATGTCTTAAATAAATAACTAAAGGTAGGAAAAGCTTTAAATGGGTGCAGTCCTATGGTACAACAGATGTGTCTTTCAGTTGGGCAATTGTGGCCTATTGGTTAGAGATTTGGACTTGTAAACAGAAGGGTTCTGATTCAATGCCTAATGCTCGCAGGTAACAATTGAGGTGTCCTTGACCAAGGCACACTCCTGATTGCTGTCTGGGCACTGCAGTGCTGCCAAGTGCTCCAGGAGTGTTCACAGTTTTCAGTGTGAGTGTTCACAACGCACTACTTTAGAAATGAAGTAACACAACGCACTACTTTAAATCAGAAATGGGCAACTTTGATAATGATGAAGACCAGTCATTATGCATCAAAAGATTGAAAAAAACAATCTTTTGCATCATTTTAATCATCAGTTTTATTAAGGGACAATTTATTGAAGGAACTCAGTGTACAATTAGTTTGGTGTGTGTGTGTGTTTTGTTGTACACAAATATAAATGTAAATTTCAATTGCACAAAATTTACAAAACAAATAAAGTGCTTAACTAAAACATGTTATTACCAAAATCTACATTTTACTTTTAAAGACTGAATATAAGAATATAAGCGTTCAATGATAAAATTACGGTGACGATTACGGTGATCGGCGGGAACGTTGACGACCTCTCCTGGTTAGTGTTAAAATTCTTCATCTTGTCTCTCAAATTTATCAAAATTGACGAGAGCATAATATATGGTCCAGCAGGTTGTATTTGAAGATGCTGCCAGTTGCCCATCCCTACGTATGGCTTTGGCAAAACATGACACAAAATTTCATGTTTTAATATAAAATGAGTGCACAAAGACAGGGTATGTAAGCACAGGTTCCATTGGTGTTTCATTTGCCTGTCACAAAAACATTCAATGTTCTTTTCTTGTTGAGTTGTTAAACTTCCAAAATTCCTTACCAGCCATACAAAGACTCCCTCACCTTTTCCCACTCTCCATCCATCACATGATTCCGGAATTTAGTGGCAGCAAGATGCTCGAGCCTACAGCCAGTTTCCTGCATCAACAGGTCCACAGTTTGACTACAATGACATAAACAATGTGTTAACTGAACAATGTAATAATAGATAACAAAACATTCACATTCATTAAATATACATTACAGGATTAATGTGTTGTACACACACAATATAGTGCAACCCAACATTCCCTAAAACAGGTAGGCATTGACCAATGTTGGGCTATTTGTAATTATTGTACTGCATTCGGTCTTAACAGTACGATGTTTGTAAAGAGTTTGAGCAACATAACATTGTCTAGTCTGACTGTTTTGTACAATGGCGAGTTACCTATGTTTGTTATTAACATTTAGGAGAAGCACCACTGACAGCATTGTTAAAGGGATAGTTCAACCTAAAATGAAAGTTCTTTCCATAATTTTTATATCCTCATATCATTCCAAAGTACATGTTTAGAGAAATTGCTTTTTTGTTTGGTTACCAACTGTCACTGTTGATCTGAGCATCAAAAAACAGCATCATAAAAACACCACGGACATGAAAACACAAAGCCATCAGTCAGTAACCCTCACGACAACCCCACCTGACACTATGAAAACGCTCGTTAGATTATAATCACTAAAGCAACCGATACAAAGTTATCTAGCACGATTACCGGCAAGCTTTACTCACTTGAGTCCAAGCCCATGTAGATGTTGTCCAATCAGCCTAATGACATCCTCGTCGGTCTGGGACAGTCGTTTCTTTTTCTTGATGGTGGTTTCGTTAGCCGAACTCTCGGTGGACGATATCCCGTTATTAGTGGCGGACAGGAGCCCATTGGAGTGCACAGCTTCCGCGGCGGAGGACGACGGCGACTCTCCATTTCGACTGGACATCCGCGTCTCTGGCTCTTGTCTTCCCGTGCCGTTGGCCTGCATGTTATGAAATGCGCTTAAAGAGCAGAAGATGCGTGGCTGTGATAAAGCTGATAAATGAGTGCCGATAGGGTATTGGAACAGCAGCAGTTAATAGGCCCTTGATCGATCAGCAGACGCCCCGCTCTCTCCTGCTTCCTCCGCTACCGAACCTCGGCGTTTCTTCCGTGGTGGCGGCAAAGCTCTGGAGGGGGAGGAAGCGGAGGCCAGAGTTTTCTTGCCAGCCGATGTTATAACTGAGAGGATTCTTGGGCTCAGTTTAACTAGGATCCCAGACGCGACGACCGCCGATAGTCGCTCGCTCGATGCTCTTGTTATTGTTTGTCAAAGAACAGCTGCAAGTTCATTATGGATGTCTGTGGTCGGTGACGTCACAGGAAACGCCGCAACAACCTTGAACTCACTGTAACAAGAGCCGTTATAAAACTATACCACAGATGCAGTCCCTTGCAAGATTACAGCTACGTGTTTATTTACATTATTTTTTATTATCAATGTGCAGTTTGTAGTATTTATACGAATACGAAACGTAAAATAATGTACTACTATAAATGTACATAAAAATTATGGTTATACCCATGGGACAAAAATGTCATTGTTATTGTGACCATTGTTAGAAGTTTTAACAATGGGCACAAGCGTACTGGTGTTTTAGGAGACAACACTTTTACTCTAAGCACAAGCACTGTAAATAGTTCAAGAGATGGTTACACAATGATTACACAATTGGTCTATTTTTAAACACATCTTTAATTTTTAAACACAGTAAAGCGAAAATATGTTTTATTAAACAAAATCAAAACAAAAACAAAACAAAACATGCATTCAAACATTCTAAGTGTTTAACGTTATGGCTTACAGAGGCGTGGTAAAAATCCGATTGGCCACCCCAAATGCCCAACCCCCGCCCCCCATAAGATGTCTTACGATTGGTTTGTTGTACGGCCAATAGAGAGTTTGAGACAACGGTTGTTACGGAATGGAATATGTTTGTAAAGTCAAGTGTGGGAAGTCAACAGTGATGGCAAAATGAGGCTTCATGAACCAATGGGGCTTTCCAGCCCAAAGGTTCACCAAAAGGTTTATTACTCAAAGCCTCATGGAAGTGTTCTCACTAGTGACACCTGCTGTGTAAAGAAATGACAGACAAATCAATTAATCCAGAACTAGAGTATCCTGGTATCCCTATGTATAAAATTAACTATTTTTTTGTGTGTGTTTGCATGGAAATATTATTAATTGAGTGTTATATATATTGTTACGTCCCTGGACGTAAGTTATTCTTTTTTTTAATTTTGTGCTTGCCTGTGTTTTATGTTGTACCACGTGCAACAGATTGTGTGCAGTCTCTCTCTCTCTCTCAAGCAGAATCACCACCACCTGAAGCTCGTTGTGAGAGCGTGCCTGAGACTGAAGGTGGAGTATATTGTGGCAGTCCAGAGTGTGCTGCGGGATGAGACACACTTCTCCCCTGCTCCAGACTGAACTGCATAATTTCAGGATTATTGTTGTAAACCTGAGTTGGGTTGTGAATTAGCAGTGGCTAATAGTGCCACAGTTTTGAACTGTGTCTGGAGGTTGTGCTTGTTCTGTTTAAATTCTGTGGTTTGGTTTGCTGAGAGTAAGAAGGGATGCTGTAGGGGGGGAGAGTGCCTTTTCTTTTCTTTTCTTTTCTTTACACATTACTTTCATCCCTGTTTTTGGTTTAATCAGGGAGTTGAGGGAAGCTGCATGTTGTTTATTTCTCTTTTTCTTTTGAGTGTTTGAGAGAAGTTAGTGCTGCTCCCTAACCTAGTTAGAAAATTGTTTGTTTGTTATTTTAGGCATTGCTCCCATCTCCTTATGTTAAATTTACTGTCTTTTTATTTTTGTAAATAAATCGCCACTTTTGAACGCATAAATTGGTGTCCTCTTCACTCTGGGGTAGAGGACTGAAGTGTGTTTTTGCTGTTTCCTTTTAATTTTATGCTTTTTTTTCATTTGTTACTTCTCACCGTCCCCTAGACAGGAGGAGAACGTAACAATTGGGGGCTCGTCCGCCCATTTATTTTTTTCATTATACTCGTTTGCACTTGCTTTTTGCTTGGCTGTTTTTGAATTTTCGGTAAGGAAGGAGGTTTATATGGTTTAATATGGAATTCGATTTGATTAAGTTTACGCTCTCGCCTACATTAGAAGAATTTGACAGGTGTAGAAAAAGAGATCTAATTTTAATAGCGGATTTCTTTAATGTAACGGTTCCTAAAGAGCAAAAGAAGCAAGTTATTAAAAACAAATTGTACTGTAAGTTAGTGGAGACCGGTGTTTTACCGGAACGTGCTGTAGTAGACAGTGAGGCAGAGGCTGCAGCTGGCGATGCAGATAGTAAAGAGGCTCCTCTTGTAGCAGACCCGATGGTAACTATTCGTTCAAGGAATTGGATCTGGAATTAAAGAAACAGGAGCATGAAACACAACTACTCCGGTTAAAAGAACTTGAGGTAAAGGCTGATCGGGATGTTAAGCTATGAAAACTAGATCTGGAAGCCCAAATGCTGCGTAGTAAACCAGTCCCTCTACCGCGCACCAAGCCCTCTTCTAGTAGTTCTGAGGTTGGGCAATCTGACTTCAATGTAGGTAAGTACGTTAAACTTGTACCTCCATTCCGTGAAACTGAAGTGGACTCGTACTTTGTGGCTTTTGAACGGGTCGCGGCTAAATTAAATTGGCCCAGAGATATGTGGGCATTGCTGTTGCAGTGTAATCTTGTTGGCAAAGCCCAAGAAGTTTGTGCGGCTTTGCCAATTGAAGATTCACTAAATTATGAAGTTGTGAAACTGTCTGTTTTGCGAGCTTACGAACTGGTCCCGGAGGCGTACCGGCAGAAGTTTAGAGCTTGTTCAAAGACAGCCAAGCAAACCTTTGTGGAATTTGCGCGTGAAAAGAGAGCATTGTTTGAGAAGTGGTGTCTCTCTACCAAAATTGTAACGATTGAGGATTTGCAAGAACTGATTTTGCTGGAGGATTTTAAAAATTGCTTGCCAGAGAGTATTGTAGTGCATTTAAACAAGCAGAAAGTCTCTAAATTGTCTGATGCTGCAATCTTAGCAGACGAATTTGTGCTCACACATAAAACTGTATTTTTCCCAGTGCGCGCTCCAAAAATCCTCCCCACCGTTGATGTAGGGAGAGGTAAAGGGAACAGCACTTTCAAAATGTTTCGAAACGGCCTGATAAAAAAAAGAGTTTGTTTCTATTGTCTTGATCCTAACCATTTGATCTCAAATGGTAAAGCTTGGTAGCAGAAAGCAGGTGGTAAGCCTAAAGGAGTAGCTCTTACCTTTAAATGATTGAATTCGCGATCAAATCCCTCTGCTTTCGAGTCATTTCTGCAAACGGGTACAGTAGCGCTCCCGGATGGTTCTGACCCTAGACCTATTGTAATGTTACGAGATACAGGGTCAGCCCAATCATTAGTACTCGAAAGTACGCTGCCATTCTCGTCAAAATCGTACACGGGTAACAATGCGCTCATTCGTGGTATCGAAATGGGCTGTACTTCAGTGCCGTTGCACACTATCAGTTTGAAATCTGACCTTATTTCTGGCCCTGTTAGTATCGGTGTGCATTCACAATTACCTGTGGAGGGCGTAGACATGATCCTAGGTAATGATTTGGCTGGAACCAAAGTCTTTCCGTACCCGATCGTATCTGCAAAGCCTGATGTTAGTGGCCAAGATGACACGCTGTCACAGTTTCCTTCTCTTTTTCCATCATGCGCTGTGACGTGTGCACAGAAGAAGAAATATGACGATGTACTCTCTCTGGTTCATTCTTAGTTTCACCGCCGGAAAACGCCGAGTGCAAATTGCTTATTCAGCCGCAACCGTTCCTAGGTGACGAGTATTTGAAAGAAAACGATGCTCCCCTAAAAGTGGGTAGGGAACAATTAATTGTTGCGCAGAAATCTTCAATGTAACATTGAACAAATGTATTAGTGCTGCTGCTGACAGAACGCAAATTACAGATGCGCCGGTGGGTTATTGTTGGGACGATGGTGTGCTGATGCGCTGGTGGAAGCCGTCAGACTCTAAATGTGATGGAGCTTATCAAATTGTTCTCCCCACCGGCTATCGAATTCAAATAATGAAACTGGCCCACGAGCACATTTGCTCAGGACATCTTGGTGTTACAAAAACATATGACCGCATTGCTAGACATTTCTTTTGGCCTAGTATGAAATCTTCTGTGTCTGCATTTATTCGGTCTTGTCACATCTGCCAACTTGCGGATAAGCCTAATCAAGTAATTCCTCAAGCCCCAATTCAACCTATTCCTGTTATAGGAGAGCCTGTCGAAAGACTCATCCTTGATTGCGTAGGCCCCTTGCCTAAAGCCAAATCCGGTCACCAATACATCCTTATTGCATCGAAACCGGTAAAGATTGGGTGGATGGATTACCCCTGTTAATGTTGGCCATAAGAAGCACCGTACAAGAGTCATTAGGGTTCAGCCCTGCCGAACTTGTGTTCGGACATACAGTTCGGGGACCTTTGAAGTTAATCAGTGAACAGTTCCTTTCTAGGGATTCTCCCCATGTGCCAGTTTTGGAATATGTGAGTACGTTCCGTGAGCATCCCCATAAAGCTTGGGAGGTCACTAAGCAGCATCTTTCTGACTCTCAAACCAGGATGAAAACTAGGTATGACAAAAAAAGTATTATTCGTAGTTTTCAACCTGGGGATTCTGTGCTTGTCTTGTTGCCTGTGCCCAGGTCTCCTATGTATGCTCGATTTGCTGGCCCATATAAAATAAAAAAGAAAAGGCACTCTCCCCCCCTACAGCGTCCCTACTTACTGTCAGCAAACCAAACCACAGAATTTAAAAGAACATAACCTTATACTGATCTTTAACTAAGCTTAATTAAACAGAACAAGCACAACCTCCAGACACAGTTCAAAACTGTGGCACTATTAGACACTGCTAATTCACAACCCAACTCAGGTTTACAACAATAATCCTGAAATTATGCAATTCAGTCTGGAGCAGGGGAGAAGTGTGTCTCATCCCGCAGCACACAC
>JBAJNP010005182.1:0-30038 GCA_036877545.1 Yasuhikotakia modesta
ACCTGGTCTTTGCTTTTAAACAATGAGGCAAGCCTATCTCTCTAGACAGCCGCTGAGTGAAGCCATGAAAGAGCTGCCCTCACCAGCATTGTTAGGTCAAACAAAGTCTATTATCAGACACATTGTCTGTATGAACCAGGGTCAAATCACTGTACCTTCACCATCTTACTGACCACAAGAACCAAAAGAGGTAAGAGAGGCCAATACCAGGTGAAGAGCAGTTAAGAAAATTATGAGCACCCTTTAATATGCACTTAGTGTTAATATGACCTGCTGATGGTCTTTGGTGAAGTTACACTTCCATTTTACATGTATTCATTTGGTAGATGCTTAAAAGCAACTTACAGTGACTTGAAGGTATACATTTTTATTAGTATTTGTGTTCCCTGGAACCGAACCCACAGCCTTTGCCATACCAGTTGAGCTACAGGAACACTTTGTACAGTTACTATTTTAGTTACTAAAATGGTTGCAATGTTCAGATATCACATCTGTTTGAATTTGGTTAAAGACTCTTCTCATTCTGGTAACAAATAAGTGCTATTTCTGTTTAATTAAATGAGTCAGGAAGGTGTTTTGGGGATATTTTAGGACTTTCTGTTCATGTGATGATTTCATGCCCATTAAATGACTACCTCACATGCTTAACCTATTTCAAAATAATTTCAGTTCAGTGTGAAACACAAAGAAAGCATTTGTGAATAAGTGTAATAAAATAAGTAGCTACAGCAGCTGTGTACTGTGTACAACTGCTGGTCTATATTTGCCACAGGTACATTACATAATATCATGTTGAACCATGAGCTGTAGCTGTTTAGAGTAATATTTTATGGTTTAAGTTCTACTTTAGAGAATATGTAATACTTTGCCTATTATGCATATAGACAAAGCCATGTACAGTACAAGTTTATTTTTACACACAGACCTGTTATGTAATAAATGCACTTACTATTGACCAAAGAGTTGCATGGGTGAAGAATAAAATTGCATTAATATACTTCACCCACAGTGAGTTAATGGGTTAGTAATTTCTCTCTTCTTCTCTCACTACAGATTGAGGACTGTCCCATATGGCTCCCACAGGAATGCCAGAACCACAACAGCCCTGAGCACACGACCCTCACACACGCCTGCACTACAACAGAGTTTTCTTTAAAATCCTGGCTTTTATTTTTTTTAATGTGCTGTCTTGGAACGGCTTCACTCGCTCTGTCATGTATGAGTTCAGTGCTTCATTGTAAACCGTGTATCACAGTGTTTAATCTGCTGAGTTTAAAAAAGGGAGGTCAATTTATGAAGAAACCATAATCCATGAGTGTGGTTGGGCAGTTGCATGCTGCTTACAAGCATCACAGTATGTACGAATTATATTTATTACCCATAAAGATTTCAGGTGCAATTACAGATTTAAGTGTTTATGTTTACAGTGAGAAAGCATATATTGGTTTGGTACGGAGTGGAAATAGAATGGCAGTAACGACAGTAGTGTCTTTTGAAGAATGTCCTCATTTAATATTTTACACACAAAAATGGGGGGTCTATTCTGGAACTTTCCTGGATGCCAGATGAAATCTGCTACACTTGCTGAAAGGCCACCAGGACAAGCAGGAAGTTGGTGATTACATAATACAAACACGTATAAATGAGTTCTCTAGTTACTTTTTGGTACTGAACAACGCAAGCGTAATTGCAGAAATTCTGATACTCTGTGTGTGAAAGAAGCACGATTTGCAGATACAAAAGAATTGCAGATACCCAATTCTGTATGTTTAAACTTTAATGCATGCTGCAGGCAAGATTAAGGGTCTCTTCTCAATCAGCAGTCCATTTTAAATGAAACTTTAGGCTTTTAAGATTTTAAAAATGTCATATTTAATTTTTTATTTATGCATTGATTATATGTAATATTTTGTTACAACCAATCAACTTTGTTTTTTTTTTTCATTTTTGCTTATTTTATCTCTGTTCTCTCAGTATTGTGTACTTGGTATGTCACGTTTGATCAAAATATTTGTTCAGGAGGCGGAGAAATAGTATAGAATATATCATAGACTAAGCTTGTTAAACTGCAGCTTTCTCTGAGGTTTCTACATTGAAATATAGAGAGAAAACAAAGACGTGATTTGCACACTAATTTGCTGGTTGAATTGTGGTACGTAAACAGCCTTATTTTTTAAAAACCCATTTATTGTAAGATGTTTTGAACAGCGCAATCAAATGTGATAAAAACATATGGTACAATCTTCATCTGTTAATGGTATGAAAGTAAACTTTGTTTTAGTACATCTTAACTAGCACTGATTGGCTGTTATTGTCCAATTAAGTCAACATACAAAACTGTTTATGACCCAGATTGCCTCAATGTGATAAATTATTTTTAAATCAGTGAGGGTACAGGATAGTGTTTGAAAAATGTTATCTTAGTATTTGTAACTGTGAGTCTGGCCTTTAAGAGTTTTTTGTCAAACAAAAGCTTTAAATCAACCAATTTTTATGAACTAGTATGTAAAATCTGTCTTTTGCTAATATTGTATTTGATGTAATTGGCTTTTTTGCCATGATTTTAATTACCATCTTCATCATTATTTTTTAATTTGGAACTTAATTCAAATTATTACATAGGACAGATGTACAAAGACATTAACAGATTTCTCCCTGTATTTATTTTTTAATTTATTTCAATTGGCTAATCTTTTTTTAAACTTTTTTTAAAAGCAGTTTGTTTACTCTAAAACAAAGAGATGGAAAATCTGGGCTTCCCGTCACTTGTGTATTCTTTGTAACTAGTCGAACGTCTTACTAATGTTATGGTACAATCTTGTTCTGTACGCCATTGTTCATTCAAGTCCAAGCTTGACAGTTGACAAAGTTCAGAGGTCATGATGATACAAAAAAGAAAAACATTTAACCTCTTTTTATGGCTGTGTCTATGTGTACATACTGCTGCTTTATTTTATTCCTGCAGTTGATTATCTTTTTCCTCTGGTGGGAAGAGAAATTGCTGTCAGGAAAGTCATTTGAGCATCGCTTAGCGTTTGTATCTTTTTGTTTTTGCTTTCAATAGAGCTATTGCAATAAAAAAGTTTATTGTAACATTTGTTCCTGTTCAGTTTGTTTTTGCAACAAATCACAGATCCAAACACATTCTGATCCAATTTAAATATATGTGTGGGCAATATCCAGATACAGGCTGAATTAAGATTTTATGTATGTTATGCATTTTGGTATTTGCTTGAGAATACAAATCCAGTGACCCTTTCTCACCACTAGTTCTTTAATGTGAATGAGACATAAGGTTTAAATATGAGTTGAGAGTTTGACTTATCTGACTCAATATTAAAGATGGCACTGTTATATAGAACACAAAACTTAGGAATTTGAGGAAGTTGTGTTCACTACTACCTGTTCAACTACATGCTGTATAGGTTCCCCAATCTAAATCAAAACATTTGCTATTAAGATTTATTTAAAAGTGTGAAAAGACAGCTGGCCAAAGAACAATGAAGCAAAATAGCAAAAGTTTTTCACACTCAGTCAATGACATCACTGTGATAAAATTGAGGATAAAACTATTATATAGTG
The DNA here is from genome assembly GCA_036877545.1 of Yasuhikotakia modesta. Classification (NCBI taxonomy): domain Eukaryota; kingdom Metazoa; phylum Chordata; class Actinopteri; order Cypriniformes; family Botiidae; genus Yasuhikotakia; species Yasuhikotakia modesta. The sequence continues at coordinate 3,583 of JBAJNP010005182.1, forward strand.
TAATAGTGTCTAATCTAAAATAAATGTTTGAAACAGCAAATTGTGAAGCAGGAGTTTACACAAAGTTTTTTGTTCATTTGGTGTTTTCTGTTTAACCTTATGGACTTTGGTCTGTATCTGATAATGTCCATACATGTATGTGTGGGTGCCCACAGTCAGCCCTTAACACGCACACAAACACAACTGAATGCATGTATTAAGTGTTGCATTCCTGTGCACAGTGTCAGTAAGAAGCTTGGAGAAATTAAAGAGGATAACAGGCCATTTTAGCTAAACTTGTCAGTGGTGGGCAACTGCTTTCCATAAAACTTAGAGATTAGCTTCTTGTGAGCACGTAGCAAAACAAACTGAAAAGCCAAGAGCCCAGAACACTGCTGAAATCCACTGACATGCATAAAAATGTTTGGATTGTGGCGCTGCCCTCATACACTGAGCAGCCATGCCAGCCACTGTTGTTTCTGTTGTTTCCTCCAGCATTTCACAATGCTGGTCTTAATTGAGTCATTAATGGTATTGCCCAAAGCATTGCCCTCAGTGATGTAGTGAGAACATCTGCTAAACTTGGCAGCACCACTACAGATCACAGAAGGAAAACCTCAGATAGATGCTTTTGCGTCAGAAGCTTGCTTCACTAAAGGTGAGTATGTGTTTAATTGTGGGTTTAGACTGTATGTGGAGCATGTACTAACTGACATCAGAGATCATGGTGCAATTAGGCATCCAACACTCAAGAGATGTAGTATTTGCTGCTAGCTGCTAATGTTTCAAAACAGACATGGGCATGGCTTCCTTTTGAAAGCTTATTAAGAAAAGGTCTCCTAATCATGCAGGCCATCTGATACGCCCCTGAAGGGCAAATTCCCTGGAAATAATGTTATATCCGCTGCGCGCAGAAAGTATCTGATTATCGGCTGTGCGCAGCCTGATTGTTTTGTGTTCTTAAGCAGCGCTGATCCTCGGATCAGTGCTGCGACATTTTTTGATGTTGTGGTGGTTTGACGTTTTTTCGATTCCTGCCAAGTCTTGTCCTGCCGTGTTAAGCGCCACCTAAACCTGCCCAGGGCACTACGGTTAACGTACATGTACCATGGATTTTTATTATTTTTGACAAATTCCACGTGTCGTACTTTAACGAGTTTTTATCCGATCAACTTTGTGGTGGTGTCATTCTCATCTTAAAGCCTTTGCGATGTTAAATTGCGAAGCGTTTGAGTTTTCGTGCAAGAACATGACCGTGGCGAGCTGCCAAATTTTTGCGTTTCGCCATGAACAAAAAGGTGTTTTTTCTCAGGCCTAAAGTGACTGATTGGCCCTATATTTCACACATTTGATAAAAATCATGGCCTAAACACATCTACAGTGTAATATTCAGTTACGGTTATAGCGCCACCTGTAGTCAACAGGAAGTGGTGTGTTTTACACAGGAAGTGGCATATTTTACATTACGATTAACATATACTTTTGCCCACAAATCACTGTTATTAAAACCAACACGTGGCTGTGGCACTGGGTGGTGCTAGCAGTCCTGGGTGGTGGTGGCGCTGGGTGGCGGTGGCACCGGTGCGAGGTCCCGCTTATCGCTGCTTACAGCTTTAATTTAATTTGTGACTGACTTTATGAAAGTTTTCAGTTTAGATATTAGCAATAAAATTTTTTTGATTCTTTCTGTGTGCACAACTGTGGCAATTAGTTGATTATAAGGGAAACAATCACAGTTTAACAAAAACAATTCAAGCCACCTGCCTGGATGCACCCCATGCAAATGATGAACATGGGGCAAGCTTTCAAAACCATTAAGAACCAATGCTTTGTCTCTTTTAAGAACAGGAAGGCTTTATTATGAGTTTGGATTAGCCACTGCCCCGTGTTCTGAAACAAAGGCCCTTTTCCCAGTGGCAAATGGGTAACTGTCATTTGCTTAATTATCATATTGAGATCTTAACAGCGGCAATATATTAACACTTAGTTTTCCAATTGTATCTTAAATTGACTATTCCAGTCCCAATAACCTCTCTCAAGATTAAGGCTTGGCCTTTGTCCTGGATATCAATATGGAATTAATAGTGTGTAAAATAGGTAGGATAAAAGAGCAATGTGCAAGGGGAGAAAAGGGAGAATAAGGCAACTTTTTAATTGGCCCAGTTTAACATCTAACTAGCCTTTGGCTAACTAGTCTTTAGCTATCTTTTGAAAGTGATGTCATGTAAACAGCAGCTTTCACTTAGCGTACATTAATTTTAAATCAAATCAAGATTTTATGTGTGGCTAAAAAGCTTCAAAGTCCTGTGGAATCTAAATGTATTTTAGTGCAAATGACTATACATACAGACAGGAAACACAGGAACACAGGAAAGTAGGTAAAGAAACAACATTTATTGCTCAACATTAAAATTTCTCTTGAAACACCAACTGAAGGTTACACATTCTAAGCCACATCCTGTTTGGTGGAACTATGAATCCCTGTGACTCATTACTCCCCTTAGTGGTCAACCGTTACAGCTTTTTCCCCCATTTTTTTAATGTGTGAAAAATAATCAAAAATCAAAACGCCACAACATTGTGCAGACAGTTTTTTTATTTGTTTCAGTCAAGTTTATAACAACTTCTGGTTACCAGTCATAAAAAAGAATAAGAAATACACATTTTAGCACCCCATGATGACTTTGAAAACATTTTTTTCTGGAAGTTGAAGCATCGCCTGTCAGCAAATTTAATATATACCACACAGATCCAATGAACCAATGAGAGCTTACAAATTCATAGCATTAGTGTTAAATGGGTTTCCACAGTTCCTTCCTGGTTAAATCTGAATGGGAAGAGATTATTATAGGCTATTAAACCAATGAAATGTCATTGACCTGTAGTTAAATAAAATACTTTCGTTTGATGAATGTTCTTTGTACAAGTCAGAATAAGTGAACAAGTGAACTAATAGTGAATTGAAAAAAACAAACAAACACAAACTCATTATAAAGAACGTTTTTGTTTTATACTAAAAAGATGTTTTACATAATATACACATTTTAATACATACAAAAAAGATAACTGACACATTACTAAAACAAACATCCTGATATAGCAGTGTTAGTATCACCAGATGATAGGAAGGGGAAATGTAACGCTTCAGTGCATTTCGTCTCTGATATTCAAAGTGCCGATTTGGTAACATGGAGACAATTCCACTCGTAAGTAAGAAAAAGAATGAGAGAGATTCTCCCAAAAATGTATAATTTAACAAAACTTAGTAGGAAAATATTGTAGGAAAACACTCTATAAAAATTTCTAATGCACTTTATGTCACAAACTGCCATGGCACCTTGCTGGATCTTGCTGTTTGTTTTGAGGTACTTTAAAAAAAGACTAATAAATGTATTCTTTCAGTTTCTGTGCTGTGTTGCACAGTAGCACCATAGTGAGTTGAATTTGAAAATACTGCACCAATAGAATTCCACTGGCATCGGTGAGGCTGATGCAGTTGCTGCAGATGATGGCTGATCCTCAACAACAGACAGACTGCACAAATGTCACTACGTCCTCTTCATACACACAATACAGCGGCTTACTCTGGTCTGCAGGTTTCCAGCTTTGAGTGTTTCTGACTGTGGCTTTCTGTTCAGGCAAAGGCAGAATATAATTAGGGTCTATCAAGTGCAAGCATACGGTGTGATATGTGCAACAGTTGACAATGTTTAAATACAAACAAGAAGTATCTTCTAATGGCTGTACAGTACAGTGTCATTAATGTGCATACTGTACTAACCTGAACATTTCATTCTTATCCACAGTGGCCAGCCAGAAGCTGTAGGAGTTGCCATAGTAATTGCAGGTACCTCGACCGTGGCACTCGATGAATGGAGCAGAACGGAACTCCTCCAGACAGGAGCCGGGAGAGGCAAGAGCCTGACCAGAGCCCTCAGCACCAGCGCTGGTGTGCTGCACACACACACACACACATACAGACACAGACAAACATACAGAATGTTATGTAATATGCTGATAAGTGTTCTGATAGTTGCAATTTTATTGTTACTTGAAGTTTAAATTGTAAATAACTACTGTAAGAATTCACAGATGCTCCACCATATAGTAGCAGAATCTTCTATCTGTTATGCACTTGTTCATTAACTGATTTTTACACATTGTAGCTTTAACATCATTGATGCCTTTATGTATGGCGAGTGTTTAAGGGCTGTTGAATTTATTTTTTGGTTGGTATACAGCTATATGTTATATAGACATGCACATTTTACTAACATGTGCCATTTGTGCAGATAATAATGTGTAAAATATATATTTTTTTTCCTTCTCCAAAATGTTACTGTTTGTGTTAAATACAAAAAATTATGAGACTTATCATGATTGCTTATTTTAAATCAACTGACAGACCTAAGTGTGAATTGTAGAGATAATGAGAGATATGTTCTTATGTAACACACCATCATAAAAGAGTAGCCAATCCAAAGGGTCTCCCAGTTCTGTGGGCAGGGTGGCACCTGAATGGTCTGGCTGTGTATAGCGATCACCACGGCTGGAGCTTCACACACAGAACACCTACAAATACACACACAAAAACATGCATCATGTGCTATACACTATGATTACCTTGCTAAAGCTATTGGATACTAGCTTTTCTGTGCAAACAGACTCCTACCTTACTCATGATATAGTGTAGCTTCTGTTAATGTGATTGTCTCTTACCTACTGATGAAAGGTTTGATGCTGTCTCCAGTGATGGGTGCCATGCTCATGGGCATGGGCTCTGGTGTGGACAGCCAATAGGAGTAGTCGTTGCGGGAGGCAAAGTTGCAAACATTGTTGATGTTGCAGAACATGAAGGGCATGGTGCTGAAACGACGTAAGCAACTCCCAGCCGTACCTGTTATTAAAAATACATGGAATATTCATGAAATGGGTGATCTAAGAAAGAAAATCAGACATACAGCAGCATCAAAAACGATTTAAACACTTGAGTACTGAAACCCTGAATAATGTACGAGTTTTGATTATGTATGAATTATTCATAATTAACAAAATTTCAAGCCAAGTAATATTTATTTTAATGAAATATACAACAAACACTAAAATGAATATTTAATTTAAGGTTTATAGCTGTAAGCAATAGATGTGTTATTCATGAGATATGATTTTAAAATGAAGCAAAATGCATTTGGACACTTTCTGATTGTCAGACAGTTAACAGAACTATTTCCTAAAAATAACCTAAAAATAACAAGTAATTGAGAAAATGATGAGAGGAGTTCTACTGGCAAGGCGCCATATGATTTGATAATTTGTTACCTAATTTAAGACCTAGATTTTTAAGCATGGTTAAGTGTCCAAGTAGTTTATGGGTCCACCATATGAACACCATATGCATGCATGTGTGTGTGATATATTTGCTCTCCAGTGTGCAACCTTGGCACTACTCACCCAGGTCCTGTCCATGTGCCCTTTCGTTGCCTTGCACATAGAGTAAAGAGTAGCCATTGTAGACAAGGTTTGTACCCACAGGGCACACTGGCACTTCTGTGGTCTGGCTGTGGCGTGTGACCAGAAAACCGTGTGCCGAAGTTCCAGGTGCTGAGAAGCCTGGAGGACCTGGAAGACCATCTGGACCAGGAGGGCCAGGGTAACCTTGTGGACCTGTTAATAATTACAATATGATGATTGTGAGGTTTTAAAGCTCTTTATATGCTTCATTGCCTGCTGTTTTATGTTTTCAAAGCTCCTGAAGCATTATTTTAATGGTCTTAGTCTTTAAATTGTAATAATATTTTAACTTTACCTGGTTGTCCAGCTGGTCCCAAATCTCCCTTTTGTCCAGGTGGGCCACTAAATCCTGGAAGTCCCATTTGACCTGGTTCTCCAGGGCTGCCCGGTGTACCTGAAAGTGACACCAGACATAATGAAAAGGTTGTGAAAAACTAAGCACTATATTCTTGACCAATCTTTTCTGACCCTTTCATACATAGGTTTTGAATTCCATGACTGACCCTCCCTTCAGTTATTACAGCACAAGCTGAAAGCAGGAACAATGTGCTGATGAAAGTGAAAGTGATATGTTTTTGTCAGTTATGGTTATCCATAACCAATTGGGCAGCTATCACTGCAGTGCCTGGGGAGCAATCAGGGATTAGGTACCTTGCTTAAGGGCACTTTAGTTGCTACCTGCCAGCGCTGAAATTGAACCAGCAACCTACTGATTATAAGCCATAATCTCCTTAATCAGTAGTTGTGGTCTACTGTGGTGCATCTTACAAATTAAGATCTGAGCACAAATAACACTACATATGCTAAAATATGTTAATCTATGCCAACAGTAGGCAGCAGTAACTACAATCTTTAAGGTGCAAACTAAAGAACAAAGCATTTTGCAGTGGACTCTGGAGGAGAACAGTGTCAATTATATTCTATTAGTGCCATAAACAAGTACATAAGAGTACCTGTTTGATGTTTAAGTGTCAGTGACTTGAATAGACTTGAATAAACTTGTATAAACGTTCTGCACTTAACTGCCCTTGTGAGATCGCTTCTTATTTTCCGGAATTGGAAACATGGAAACGGTACACTGTGGATGTCAGCTTTATTCATCACAGATATGTGATGGTATGGATGAAGCTTTAATAATGATCTATCCCAGCTGTAATAAACATTAACCACTAACCTGGAAGACCCTGCAGTCCCAGGGTTCCTGGTGGGCCTTTGATTCCTGGAAGACCTGAAGGTCCAGGAGGACCACGCTCTCCCTTTAAAACAACAGGTGCTGGAGCTATACCTGGATCTCCTGGGAGTCCTGTGATCAGCGGGAAGAGAAATATTAAAGTTGTATTTTTATTGGATGTATAAAGATAAGTAATATGTTCAATTTTTATAAGTACATACCTGGACTTCCAACTTCACCAGGGTTTCCAGGAGAGCCAGCACGACCAGGTGTACCAGGCTGTCCTTTGGGTCCTACAAACACAAAGAATGTGTGCACAAGACAGTCTTACCTATAAATCTATGAATTAAGCAAATGTTTAACTCCAGTTAAGTGTTAATACAACAATAAACATTCTGTCATTATATGGGAAAGTTATTATTGGGGAATAATGACCAACATACAGGATTAGAATGCCATAGGGATTAGAAAGATAATTAAATAATTACATAATGAGAAAGAATTGACTGTTTTTGAGCAGTTAAATGAGAATAACTGACCTGGGAATCCAGGAACACCTTGAGGTCCAATATCTCCTGTAAGCCCACTAGGTCCTGGAGGGCCTGGATTACCCTTGTCAAAAACAAAACCAACTTATTAGCTACTCAATTGAATAAGTGAGGCATAATGCACAGTTAATCAGTCATTACAACCATCTGATCGTACATTATCCTATAAATCAAACCAGACTTCAAAGTATAACGAAGCTCATAATGTTTACTGGGAAGCCAGGGGAACCATTATCTCCTTTCAGTCCAGGTGCACCAGGTGTCCCAGGCAGGCCAGGCAAGCCCCTCTCCCCTTTCACTCCTCCACTTCCCAGAGGCCCACGGGGCCCTTCTGGACCAGGAGGACCTTAATTTTCATAGAATAGAAATCATTTAGGACTTTGCATAAATGTTATATAATGCAAGCATTGTCAAAACCATTAAAACCAGCAATGACATCTGTGTTTGTGTGCATGTTTGTATGTTTTGTGTTCTGTATATTGTTCAGATACCCCGACCTCTTTTTCAGAAACATGTAATAACAAACAGAAGTGCACAGCATGACATAGGTGAGGATCAAACCAAGGGGCTAACCTGCTGGACCTAAAGTAGGGTCAAAGGTGAACAGGTTCCAAAAGTCCAAAAAAGAGGAAATGCAAGGAACAAAATTACATGTTTAAATAAAAAAGCAATGGGCAACAAAAAGCATTTATAACACTGACACATTAGAAGATCCATACAGAATTAAAATAATGCTAACTTTTAAGATTACAAATAGATTTTCTTTTGATATTAGAATAGAATTACACAAAAACTATTAGCTATTAGTTATTAGCTACACACAACGCAGATGAATCAGGGTTAAATGAAACTGGAACACTTTTTTGAACACAGTTACATACTATAAAATAATTTAGAAAAGTCTAGCTCAGCTCAAGGATAGGAAAAGCCTGACCTGCAGGGCCTGCAAAGATCCCATGACATCAGGAGGAGCAGAACCATGATGCAACAAACAGAAAACAATTCATACCTAGTCTATACTGGCAAAATAAGCCTATCAGAAACTAGACAAAATGGGCACATTTTTGTTGACCAGAAACCACTATAGCCTATTGAATCTATTAACTGTTATCTAAATCACTTAAACCAAAAGATATATGTACCAACAACACAAGCAGAAAGTGTTTGCTTTTATTTTATTTGCTCATTTAAAAAAGCCCATTTTATATAGTTCTGTGCTGGCTATTTATTTCTTAACAATCAGCTTATTGCTCATGCAATAGTGCTGTGACAGGCAGACAGCTACTGTGAACAAAGATTTTATCAGGTGACCCTCAGGTGATTCTGTTGCAAATTCCATTGCTAAACATAAATAAAGGAGTGGAATTGAAGACACAAACGTAACAGATGACTGGACAGGTGAGTAAGGAATCAGACACTGTGTAAAATACTCTTAGGAAAGCCCAGACTGAATTTGCAGACTTTTCTTTTCAAAATGTGCAAAAAACACAGTAAAATGTATTTTGAAAAGAGCTGACAATTTTGTAGCTAAGTCGAAGCAGAATACATATAATAAACACGCAAGATGAATGCTTGAACAATACAAATTCCAATTCTATGCAGTCTGGAGCTTTCTGCTGACTTCCATGTGTGCAGATTTTTGCAGATGTTCAACACACAACAAACATCATTTTTGCACTGATTATAACAGAAAGAAGTGATGATCAATAGAATGAACATAGAAGATAATTTGCAGTGAATTAAACATAAATGTGCCTCAAGCTTCTTGATTTGAGAGTGAGTGAGTGTAAGTGTGAAGTGATAGTGATATGACAATCAGAATTGTTTGTGCAACATCCCATGCAAATCAGTCCAATAAACAAAGATGTACTTAAAGCCAGTGTGCCCTCTGTCTCACGCTTAAAATGCTAAGGCATTCCAACAATTTGGAAATATCAACAGTAAAATATTAATTTTATACAGTTATATATAGTTTAATATTGACAAATGCACTATTCCTCACGCAGGATTACTTTTGTACATTTCTGAATATGCTACAAGAATCCTATTTATTAAATGTATATAAAAGCAAATTTCAGTTGGATATTATCACTTTGACCTGTTGTATAAGTCAGAGGGCAGAGCTGGCTATAAGGATGAGATGTTTAACTTACCGGTTCTTCCAGGTGAACCAGGCTGCCCAAGATTACCTTTAGGCCCTTGCAAGCCTGGACCTGGAGGGCCAGGTGGTCCTACAGGACCAGATGGGCCAGGCAACCCAGGAAATCCTGGGTCACCCTTTGGACCTGAAAAACCAGGACTACCAGGAGGACCTGGAAAACCAGGGTCTCCTTTAGGCCCTGGGACACAAGAAAAACAATTCCAAGTAAATTCCTGTAAGTACACTGAAGTACTATACACTGAAGTCATGAGAAAACTAATAGCTTTCTGTTTTAAAGCACTTTGCCAGTGCTTTACCTGGTAACCCTGGCAATCCAGATGGGCCTGGGCCACCAAGGCCTGGAGCACCTGAGTAAAGAGAAATTATTTTGTGTACATATGTTACACTAGCTACATAATATCGTTCTTGTACCTTTTACTCTGCATTCTGTAAATTACATAACAAGCATACGGTTATTACAGAGATTTTTGCACAGTTGAGTGAAAAGTGACTAACCTGGTTCGCCCTTTTGTCCTGCTGGGCCTGGAATACCATCACGACCTGCCAGACCTTTATCACCGGTGCTGCCGGGTAATCCAGATCGTCCAGGGTCTCCTGGCTTACCGGGTGCTCCACTAAGGCCAGAAGGACCTGGAGGTCCATCTGCCCCTTTAGGTCCAGGAATGCCAGGTGCACCTTGTATTCCTGGGAGACCTATTTCACCTTTTGATCCAGGGTTTCCAGTCAACCCTGGAGGTCCAGGAAGACCAGGTTGGCCTTTCAGCCCTGGAGTTCCAGAAAATCCTGGATTGCCTGGTTCACCCTGAAAATTTAACAGCAAACTGCTTTATAAAACATAATTTTAAAAGCTTAGTTTATCACTTATCTTATGATATATATGATACAATATTAAAATAAATTACACCAATTTCAGTGTACAGACAAGAAATAATCTGTTCTTACTTTTGGCCCAGGACTTCCTGGTATTCCATATCCGGGCGAGCCAGGGTCACCTTTGGGGCCTGGAAAACCAGGAACCCCTGGTGTTCCTGGCTGGCCATCTCGGCCAGGTTGCCCAAAGTTTCCTTTCAATCCAGGAGATCCTATAATAAAATGTATCAATCAATTAATAATCTTAGTCTAGCTTTAAGGTTTAATGCATCACAACATGCACTCAGCATCAAAACATTTTGTTTAGAACTTGTAAAAATGAGAGCCTACCTGGTAATCCCATCTCCCCCATGCTACCCTTTAGTCCTGGGGCTCCTGAGGTCCCTGGATTTCCTGGAAGACCAGAATCCCCTTTAGGGCCTAAACAAAATAACAACAATTAATTATAGTAAACAGAAGTCAACAGAAACCTAATTTATCTAAATACTTTACACTACACAACTAATAATTTGGGTCAAAATGGCAAACCTGAACAAAGACGTTTTTGATGGTTTTAACTGATTAATTCTTATCCATGTTTACATATGTTTTTGTACGTATATTCCATTCATATTCCTGCTTTACCTGGAGGTCCTGGTAGTCCTGGCCTCCCATCTTGCCCAGGAAGACCAGGGTCTCCAGGGACACCTGCAATACCCTTTGCTCCTGGTGGTCCACTAAAACCTGCATAACAAAGAGAATCATAGTATCCAAGAGTATATGCAGAGATTAAAATTTAGATATGCAGAGATTAAAAATTGCTAATTAAAAGATCTGTTGCCATTATGTGATGCCACTGTTATCTAATAAAAGTATCAAAGACGCACTTTAACATTCAGTGAAATTATCTTATTTTACAACATTTGTTATATGTTATATATAATGACATATTACATGCTGAATCATTTCCTTGAGCAGAATATGATATGTGCATAATATAAAGGGCGTATTTGCAAAAATATTGTAAATATTCAATTATTACAATATTCATTATTTAGAAGTATTCTACAAGTAACAGTAAAAAATGCAACTAATACAGAAAAATTGCAAAAACAAACCACTGATATTGACTTGTGCTGTTATTAGCTGTGCTTGCAGCTCTAATGATCTTAACCATATTTACTTTTATTGTAATTTCGGGCTAACTTTAGGAGAATGGAATTTAGTGTAGCATCTACCAGCAGGCTGCCATACCTGGAACTCCGATTTCTCCTTTTTGTCCCTTATTTCCAAGACTAGTGTCTCCAGGTGGACCTTGAAGGCCTGGTTCACCTTTGTCTCCCTTTGGTCCTTCATACCCAGGGTTTCCTGGACGTCCTGGGACACCATCATCTCCTGCAAGTGTACAGAGGAACAACGTTTCATTGTGTGACTGACTTTTAAATTTTCTTTAAAGAGTGTAAAAGAAGAAAAACATGGTAGCTGACCTTTTAGTCCTGGAAAGCCTAGACTGCCAGGGTTGCCAGGGGCACCAAGTGGTCCTGGGGCACCCATCACGCCCATGTCGCCTTTAGCTCCTGCATTAATGATGTAGGTTAAAAGAAGATAACCCAGGTTATAGAAACAAAATAATACATGCATGCAATCCAAGTTAAAAGTGCAAATAATATTGCTTAGATGTTACCGGTAGTATATTAACCTATTTTTATTATAGCATATTACCAGGCAGGCCAGGTAGGCCATCCTGACCAGATATTCCTGGAACACCAGGTGGGCCAGTTGGACCAGGAGGCCCAGGAAGTCCAGAGCTTCCTCTGTCACCTTGCAACCCGGGAATACTCACACCTGGAGATCCACGATCTCCCTTATCTCCGTTAACACCAGGAATTCCTGGCAGAGAAATAAATTACAATAGCATTTTATTAACAATAGTGTCACAAAATCATTATTGAGTTACTATAATTAGTTTTTTGACCTGGGACATATAAAACGTGCTTGTTCTGAAAAATGAGTTTAGTCAGAATAACCTCAAATTTAAGAGAAATCTTTTTACAGGACAGGACACTGAAAAAGCTACCAGCAACTACCTGGAGACCCAATGGGGCCTGGAGCTCCAGGAGGACCAGGGGGACCTGGAACGCCAAAACCAGAGGGCCCTGGAGGGCCACGAGGACCAGGACCACCAGGTAAACCAGGTTCACCTAAATAGAGAATGCAAAGTTTTAGAATTTTGTGTTCTATATTTCTATTGTACCTTGCTGTACACACAGTTCAGACATGAATAATTCTCTACCTTTAAATCCAGGAGCACCATCTAGACCAGATCTCCCTGGTGCACCAGGGTTTCCAGGGAAACCAGCATGACCCTTTGTGCCAGGTGAACCTTTAGTCCCTGGAACTCCTGATGGACCTGCAGGACCTGGCAGGCCATAACCAGCCTCTCCCTTTAAAAACAAATACATTATTACAACACTGAAAAAACAATTAAGTATGACTGACTTTTCTTATTTTCAATTCAATTAAAGCTTATTTTGTTTATTATATACGTGTATATGTACATGTATAATGTTTCATACTTTGGGTCCAGGTAAACCAGGCTGACCAGGCAATCCATCCAAACCTGGCCGCCCAGGAACACCAGGCCCACCAGGGGTACCAGCAATACCAGGAAATCCTGAGAACCGGGACAAAATTGTTAGTCACAGTGATATCAGCAGTATTTCGCTAAATAGTATTTTGCACATTAACAACGAAAATGAAAGAGCCAAATGTGCAGACCCTTTCAGTGGTTAAACTGAAAGAATACCTTAATAATACATGAAACAAACCTTTAGGACCAGGGGGTCCTGGTAAGCCAATTCCAGGAAGACCCGGCTCTCCTTTGGCTCCAGGTAGGCCTGGAAACCCAGGCTGTCCAGATGATCCAAGGTTACCTGTACACATAAGGGCCAGTCTCTGTTAATCGTCCAAATTTGTCCCATATGCATTTAGGTTTAAACCTTTTTTTACTATTTAATTTAATGTTTTACTATTTTACTGTTTAGCTTTTATTTTTAGTTTTTACCTGGACTTCCTGGTAAACCAGGATCTCCGTCACGTCCTGGAGGTCCACGCTCACCTTTCTCTGCCACAGCCAGCCCAGGTTCACCTTTTTGACCTATCCATTTATATCAACATTGAGGTAATGTAATTTAAGTAATGCAGTAATTTAAATAATAATCATTTCCAATACGGACAAGCAAAATAACTATTTTTGAAAAGAGCATAATGTGACTTCTTACCTGGTGCTCCGGGTGCACCTGATCTTCCTGAAACACCCTGGATACCTTTCTCTCCCGGAGGTCCCTGAGACCCAAATCCTGGCTGACCAGGCAAACCCCTGTCTCCTGGAAGACCTGGTAAGCCAGGGTCACCGGGGGGACCTTGTGCACCTTTTACTAAGGCAGAGCCCTTAACAAAGTGAGAACCTGGCTTAAAATGATATATAAGGCCCCATATAAACAATGGTCACATAAATGATGCTGTGACCCAGTGTTGACATGTTAATGACAAATCTCAGATAAACAGCTAGTTTGTTGTGCAAAATGAGTGTTTACACAGAAGCCTTTAGGACACAGTAGCCACAAATAATCTGTTTAATTCTCAAGGAGAGAGAATGTATAGAAAACATTTGTGTAGAATGTGAATGTGAATGTGTAGAAAACACAATTATGACTCTAATGTGAAAACGTTTACTAACATTGTAAGTGGGCATCAGGAAAACATGATTAATGTATTACTGTATAATATAATGACCCTTTTATAATTTTAACTGTATTTAGTACTTCATGGATTCTTTTGGTAATTAATTTGTTTCAAATGGACACAGAAGCTGTAATAAATAGACACTCACAGGTGGTCCTTTGGGGCCAGGGGGACCGGGAATTCCATCCTGACCAGGTCTTCCCTCCAGTCCCGGCAGTCCAGGAGGACCAGGAAAGCCTGTGTCTCCCTTTTCTCCTATCACACCTGGAACAGAAAAGGCATCACCTGGGTCACCCTTCTCTCCAGGAAATCCAGAGACACCCTGAGGCCCAGGTAAGCCCTGAAAGGTAGATATATAAAGGTAGACACATATCAATCACATTCTGAAATTACAAGGAGGCTTAAACTCATTGAAACAGTGTGGAGTAATTTAAGTAAATGTAAAGAATGTTCACTTCAAACATAAATTGAGGTAGTCAGCAAGGGGAGAAACATGGAGACCAAGTACTCACAGGTTGACCCATGAGCCCTGGCACTCCTGGGAATCCTCTGTCACCTTTTGGACCAGGCAGCCCAGGTTCACCTGAGATGAAAGGCACCTTGAAATATATCTATATATCCATTTTGTATGACGTATTTATAGGTATTGGAAAAACAGAATCAGAATATTCTTTAATTTACTTTATACTTATCTAATACTGGAGGAGAACATGTACCACTTTCTATCTGAAAAGATCATACCACATGAGAGAGTTTATATTAAGTTGACTTAAATCTTACCTTGAATTCCAGGAGGACCTAAATCCCCTTTGGGTCCAGGGATGGGGTTTCCATTAATAAAACAATTCACACATGTCTCTCCTTTTTGACCTAGGACAACAGTCATAAAAGTTTATTAGACATATATTTTCTACTAAAACGTATATGTGTTTGTGTGCATGGGAGGCAAATTTTGTAAATCTTTGTAACATATCATTTGCGCAGTATTTTATGCTGGTAGGTACATGAGTGCTAGCCACAGATAATTACTTTTAACCACTTTGCACTTCTCAGGACTGCTTTCTCATAAATAGACTGCTTTTTGTGGCTGGGTACAACTATTTTTGTTAAAAATAATGGATGTTTACCAGGACATTTTGTTTTGGATGCTAGCAAGGTTTAAGCTAGTTTAAGCTTCTAACTCTCCTTTGTCAACCAGCTTCATCAAAAAGACTGAATTTGAGGTTGATTGAATTGT
The DNA here is from genome assembly GCA_036877545.1 of Yasuhikotakia modesta. Classification (NCBI taxonomy): domain Eukaryota; kingdom Metazoa; phylum Chordata; class Actinopteri; order Cypriniformes; family Botiidae; genus Yasuhikotakia; species Yasuhikotakia modesta. Next base: position 18,783 of record JBAJNP010005182.1, read on the forward strand.
TAATGCACCGTTGGTATCTATACAAACAGAATTTGTATTTAAAATGAAATTAAAGGCAGACCTTTTTGTCCTGATTCTCCAGGAAATCCTTGCTCTCCTTGCAGGCCAGGAGGACCAGGAAGACCAGGTGGACATTCCAAGTCACCGTTGATTATTCCTGGGGGACCAGGAGCCCCTTGGAGTCCTTGGGGACCTGGAGAACCTGGTCTCCCAGGTGGCCCAGGGAGGGAGATTCCAGGCTGTCCCTCTTCACCCTTTTCTCCCCGCTCTCCCGGTAAACCTGGTTGACCAGGTGGTCCTGGACCTCCAACTCCTATAAGTAACATAATATAGTTCATGCATACACAGTAAAGGTTTTAAAAAATACTGCTGCTGATACAGTATTCCCTCGCTAAAAGCTAACAGCCCTAAGATGCTTTCTAAAGCTCTGCACATTCTAAGACTTCTGCCAATGAACCTAAGTGTCAGAAGAAGCCATGCAAGAAACTGTAAATCCCCTTTTTTTATCATACTGTGTTCATTTTTGGTGAGAACTCATACAAGAAGTACAGTACAGAAGCTATGTTTTTTGTTACCACATCCAAAATTCAGAAGATTCAGAAGATTTTTTAAAATTTGCATATGTTGTTGGAACGTGTCCCCCACAAATTTTGGGGAAATACTGTAGTCCTTAACTGATGTTTTGTCAGCATGCTGGTTACCTGGGGGACCTTGTAAGCCAGGTGGTCCTTGTATACCTAGTTGAGAAACAAGAGTCGAGAAGTACAGAAGTTTAGTTATGTAAGAGTTCTAGTTGTACAGAAAAATTGTAAACAGTACATGGCACATCTGCTTGCCTTCCCCATAGTACATGACCTTCACAATAACATCCCTGACAAGGAACTAAATGCCCCTAATGATACAGCTACATAAAAACTCTTTCATGGGACCCATTTATTTAAAACCAAGATTTATTTGTTATTTGACCTAGTAAATGATGTCAACAAACCTGGAAGTCCTTTGTCTCCTTTAAGACCGGGTTGTCCAGGGGCACCAGGATCCCCTTTCGGTCCTTCACCTGGGAATGGCACGACCTAGTGTTTAAACAGGAAGGCGTTTTTGAAAAATGAATTATATTCATATTTGGTCTATGCATCTACAAAACAGAACAGAAGTTATAATTAAACTAAGAAATATTAGACATACTCCATTTCCTGGAAGTCCAGGAGGTCCTTGATCACCTTTTTCACCCTTAAATATAAATTAATGGAAACGTATAACAAATTAACTTGCTTCTTATAACCTAAAATTGTTTTCACACTGTGGAAAAAAGTTCTGTACTTACTCTTACACCATCTTGCCCAGGCAAACCAGGAGGACCTGCGTCTCCTGTGTCACCCTAAGCGTAATATGTCAGAAGAAACGTCAGTACATGATATCATCATGTCTGGAACTTTAGTTATTACAGCTATAGACACTTACTGGAAATCCAGGCATCCCTGGGTCGCCATCTTTGCCAGGTTTTCCCTTGCAACAACAAATATCACCACGTAAACATCAAAATATGCTTCCTTTTGTAATGTGTAAGAATCACTGTGTGCTTGGGTTTGTGGACTTGTTGTGCACTCACCCTCTTTCCAGGATCCCCTGGTTGTCCTTTCTCACCTTTCTGACCACCTGGAGGACCCTGTCAGCAAGAGAGGACTATATAAAAACTAAACCAATGAAAACATTTGGATCTAAACTTAATAAATATTCTGTTTAATATAATGTCTATTTTCCCTTATATCCCTGACATTCACATGCATTTTTAGTCAACATGCCACAATTGGATAGCACTTGCTACATTAATAACCAGACATACACCTTCCAAAATTCCTTTTGAGTGGATCATTTCAAGTGCCCTACTGGTCTGGAATGAATTGTGACCACATTTTAGCTATCTACCTAGATAGACCTAAAGGTCTATGTATCTCAATCTTCATGGCTTCCTCAGGAAATAAATGTTAAACCGGCATATATGTTTAAAACACAAAAAGGAACATACAGGAGGTCCAGCGGGGCCTGGAAACCCAGGATCACCAGATGGACCACGATCACCCTATAAACACATGAAAAACCCTATTAAAAACACTATAATAGGCCTGTTTAACTCAATAATGCTTTTACCATCTGACACCATGTATGAATACATATTCTGTGTCTCATACCTTTTCTCCTTGTTGAATTTCTGTGAAAGGTGGGCCTGAAACTTCTCCCACCTGTCCCGGTGGCCCCGGAGGTCCTTTTAATCCAGGTTCACCCTACACACCAGTAAACACACACACACACACTTTAAATCTGCCTTTGTTAATAACCCTACTGTATATACATGTGTTTATGTCACAGTAAATTGTGTGCACCCTCTCTCCTTTTGGTCCCTGGAAGTTCAATCCCATGTTTCCCTGTAAAGTAAAGCAACATACTGTATTAGGTGCACATGTAAACACTAACTTGTCACTAGACACAGTGTCAATTAACTCCAGAATGTATTACTGAATACTTGCCTTTGGTCCTGGTGGGCCAGGAGGGCCTGGGCGACCCTAAAGGAGAATTAAAAAAAAGTACAAGTTTAATTAACATATAATTGGAAACACTAAAATTATATAAAACTAATAAAATATAAATTTATTTATAAACATTTATTTATACATTTATAAACAACCAAGTAAAAAAATGTAAAAGTTTCCAAAGTTTTTAAAAGTGCCTTTTTATTAACTCTAAAATGTTGACTAAGATTTATTGTACTTTGCTGAAAGCTGATTGGTCCAGTTTGGGTTTGTGATCTTTTAACCAGAATTAAAACTCCAAAGCGTCAGGCAGTGTTTCTAAATTATCCTGGCGATGAAAACCATGAAACATGCTTTGTGCAACAGGCCACTGTACAATGTCGGTATGTTTGTATGATTTAAACAGTTTGTCAGAGTATGACATACCTCACAAGGAACAGACATTGCCTTACCTCATAACCTCTTGGACCAGCAGGACCAACCGGACCTGGAGGACCTGGGGGTCCAGGATCTCCCTATATGTCAACCATAAAACCAGAGTGTTATCAATTCATGTTTAGTCCAAAACTATTTTACTTGTCAGTTCAGTTCTTAATGTGAATAAGAAACAAGAAATTCTGTGAGCACACTTATTAATGCAAGTGTGTAGGTCAGATTATACCTTTTTCTGTGCCAAACGGTGCCATTAGGATGTCCACAAACGTTTATCTGTCAAAATACAGTTCTATTGATCATGTATCTATAAATGCTTACCCTAGAACCTGGAGAACCACCAAAACCAGGCTCTCCATTTTCTGAAATTTTTTTTTCTATAACTTCACCAGGTTCTCCCTGCAGCAGATCAGAAAAGTTATATATATATATTCAAATTTTTGTTAATAAATATCAAACTTAGATTCATATAAATATTTAAATTAAGATATATGCCTTTTGTCCTGGAAAACCAGGTGGACCCTGTGGAGACAAGACAAAAATACATATTTAAACAATAAAGACCTGAAAAAAGTATACAAAAGTATAAAGCAGTATCCTTTACTTACTTGTGGTCCCTCTATACCTGGCAGACCTGGACTTCCTGGAAATCCGGGTTCACCCTAAAAAAAAATTAACACATCTATTTTATATAGACTTATATTTTTACTATTGTTATTTGCCATGTTTCCGATTAATTAATTCTGATACATTAACTGATTAATGCACTAATACAGAGTGAATTACTGATGCGTATTGCTACATACTTTAGTTCCATTACAGCCTGGAATTCCCTTGGGTCCTGGTGCACCATCCTGTCCTGAGAGACCCTGTCAGTCAAAAAGAACACAGAGAATGAGATGCAACATTAGGAGGAACAGAAAACAACCGCCTGACAGGTCAAGAAAGTCTTACATGGTGTAAGAAATACTGGCAACTTATTAGATAGATAATTTTGTCTACAGTTTGTCTTTTTAAATCTGAAAACAATACAAATGATTCACTTACTGGAATTCCTGGTGTTCCTGGGAATCCTGGCAATCCAGACGGTCCCTGGAAAAATAAAAAAATGAAACAGTCTGCACTTGTGAACGAACCTAGACCAACTATGAGGAAGATGTTCTTGAGAAAATCTCACTCTTATTCCTTTGGGCCCGGATGGTCCTGGAGAGCCATCATCACCCTGGAACAGAGAGCTTGAGAGTCAAACCCAACATCCAGTACGCAATAATGTTGTAAGTCACACACTGACTTTAATAACACCAGCAACTGCATCGCTGTATGTCAGTGCAGCTGATCAATAATTATTTCTGGTTGTTCAGCAGTTGCGCCTGCTGTTTGATGAACTGTTGGACACTGTGATCTGACCTTTTCTCCACGTGGTCCAATTGGCCCTTCTGGTCCAGGGAAACCAGGGACACCTGGCTGGCCGGGTAATCCTGGAAAGCCTTGCTCACCCTGTCATTACAGCAAGGAATACATAAAAAAAAAAATTTTTTTTTTAAAAATTTAAAAAATTAAATAATTTTAATTAATTCCACAGTCTATGGGCAGTGGATATCTGTACATTAAATGAATGAAAAGGTAATTAACTCTCTGCTAGTGTAATATTACACTTCATATTTTCATAAAGTCTGTCCGTCCGCATGTGTGGCTGGTTGAGGATTCACACTTGCCTTCTGTCCTTTCACACCACTGCAATCACACTTGGATCCAGAGCCACAGCCATGACATGCCTAAGGACATGACACAACAGAAAGACATTTATATATTTAAACAAAATGTATATATCATTTACATATAAATTGTTTATTTATATGTATATTAAAATATAATTTATATATTTAAACAACAGAAAGACATGTGTAAACATTAATAATAAGAAAGACATAAAAACGGTCATCAGTACACAGTGTTTAAATCACATAATCATAAAGAATAATCTTTAAACTCAGTTGACGAAACTACAGATCTTTTTTAAAGCTGACACTAGATGGCGATATTTGCCTACTTAGAGATAATCACCAATCTACATGTACCAGAAACGTTAGAAGAGTAATCTTCATCTAAAAATGTCAACATTTTATATTTGTTGTTCCTCCTCTTAATTATTTAGAGATGCTGGTCAATATAATAATTTCATTGACAAATCTAAAATATTCCAGGGCTTCCTTTTAACTGTCTATTATATAACTGTATGATCCATTGCTCCTACTAATGCCAAAATGCCACAGCAATGCCATCTTAAAGAGAGACACAAACAATGTTTTTTTAATATTGGAATATAATAACATCTGGAAAATGATTGCTAATGCAAATTAAAGCATTGCTATATGAATAAAGACAGGAGACAACAAAAGTGTGTTATAAGGCTCCCATTACAGCAAATGACATCCTTGCCGATTGGCTGCTGTGCTCTAGTAAACCAGCCCAAATGTCAATGGTGTCAAATATACAGCAGAGGAAATGACAGTTTCTGGCTGAAACAGCTCCAGGTTTCAGCAAGTAAACTTCAGTTTTCTCTTTGGTAGTCAAAAGTTACAGTAAGGTCAAATGGTTTATAGCAACATGACTCTTCTGTCTGTTTGTGGGCTTGTGTGAGATTTGTGGAATTTCTAAAAATACCCCAAGCAGTTCTGGCTAGTAAATTAAAATAACACGTGAATACAGCTTTATAGCTTATTGTACATTTTGCTTAGGTTACTAGCTTCTTAGATTATTAAATTAATAATACATTTAAACCTAATTCAAATATTTAAACTTAAATAAATAATTTAAGTTAACAATAACTGACTCAAATCCAGAATGTACTGAGCTTTGAAGGAACAACCTTGAAGCACTAACATTTTCTTCTGGGTTTTGACACCTGATACCAGTCCTAGCACTTAATAAACTCTTCAACAGATGAGATCTATTATATATCTATGCTCCAGCATGCCATACCTCAAAGGATAGTGCAGGAAGTATAATACATATACTACTACCTCGAAATGTGTTTAAAACAGCCAAGACAAATGACTAAATCTTTATTGCCTCTAAAATATAACAGATTTCAGGAAACTGTTCAGTTAAATAAACGACTCAATATGGAATATGTGAATGCAATGAATATGAAAATATGTTGCATCCAAAACTAAAACACTGTTTTGGAACATCCCTTCATATTGGTCAATGATTTCCATCATTTACATTTTAATTTAATTTTGTCTGTTTCATGAATAAACATGCAGGTATCTAACAAACGTTTTGGAACAAATTAATGTCTTTGTAATTTTGGAGGACAGTTTACCTCAACTGTGAATGTGGGTGGAAAGATGAGACGTAGCATTAAGTGCCATCACTACATTTAGGGGTAAACAGCTCCACCTCGTGGAGGAATCAATGCAAAGAGGGAAAATGTGGGTTTCTGTCTGGGGTTCAATGGCTTAACTGGACCCTAGTGAAAGTGACCTAATGCTGGGAGCCTGACTGGCAGCATTCAACAAGTAACGTGTGCCTGACTGGACTAATCAAACTTAGCTTCCTACAAGCTCAACATAATGGGCTGCCTAACACATCATCAAAACCTGAGATATTTAAAATACATATATTAAATCTTCGAAAAAAACTGTCACAGGTCCATCTGTTGTGGCAGATCCCTCACCTGGATTTACACGTTCACCATCACCAGAATATTAAGAACTCTAATTCCCAGCATCCCACACTACAGTCGGCCATCTTGTTTTCACCTGTTCTCCATTTGCAATCACGCTGATCATAGATTCACCTGCTCACTATTTGGTCTCACCTATTTATTTCCAGTGCTTTGTTCAGTCTTTGTCAATGCACGTTTTTGACCTATTAAACCCCCATTGACTGTCGTTTAATCCTCTTGTGTCTTCCTCCCACATTCACCAGCACCAGTGCTAACAGAAGACTTGACCAAAATGACATGGATTCTGCAACATCAACAGCACTCACGGAACTCATCACATCACTCAGAACACTGATCCTCCAGCCACCGGTAAGCACTGCGTCAGCTGCCAGTCCTATGGCCCAACCAGCTACATACGATGGAAAGGCAGAGGAATGTAGCGGGTTCCTCCTTCAGTGTGAACTGTTCTTTGGGATGCAACCAACCCCTTCAGACAGAGCGAAAGTCGCTTACATTACCTCGTTGCTGGCAGGACGGGCACTTCAGTGGGTGCAGAGCCTATGGGCGGTCAACAGTCTGGCGGTTCAGTCCTTCACTGCATTTATAGCTCACTTTAAGGAAGTGTTTAACTCATCTGCTAATGTTTTGTCTACCTCAGATCAACTCTACCGGCTGCGTCAAGGGCGACTTACCATAGCGGAGTACGCATTGCAGTTCCGCACCCTGGCTGCACAGAGTGGATGGAACGAGGCGGCACTATTGGCGGCTTATCGGCAGGTACTGAACCTTGAGGTACAGGTACAACTGGCTGTGTTTGATGACAACGCGGATCTCAAGAAGTTTATCCAATGGTCCATTCGAGTCGCCCAAAGGATTGCCGCCTGCCAGCCAACGCTCACCTCCACACCCGTTGCATCTCCTCCGCCACCACATGCCCGCCATCCGTCCAGCCCCTCTACCCTTCCAGCCCCAGAACCCATGCAAGTAGATCAGTTCAGGATCTCCAAGGATGAGAGACGACGTTGAATAACTCAGAGGCTCTGTTTGTACTGTGGAGAGAGTGGGCACATGATCGGTTCTTGCCCCATCCACCCCGACCCACAGTGAGTTTGATCCAACCTCCAGTCGCCATGTCAAATCTAGATTTAATTGATTGTATTGTAATGTCCACCTCTGCTACCATTTCAGCCCAAGCCCTCATCGACTCCGGAGTTGCCGGCAACTTCATCTCACCGAAGATACTGAAAAGACTCAATCTCCCTCAACAGCGAGCAGCACAGGCTATGGCTGTTCACAACGTATTAGGAAAACCGTTGGGTCGAGGGCAGATACCCTACTTCTCTCCCGTACTTCTTGGACGTCCCTGGTTGCTCGAATACGCTCCGGTGATCAATTTGCTGACTGGGAAGATCCGCCGCTGGGGACCCTTATGCCTGGAAAGATGTCAGGCGGGACCGACTGCTGCTCATCCCAAAGCATCACGGCAAATGACATTGGCGGACATCCAGGCCCCGGAGACCACACTCTGACAAAACTGCCTGCAAAGTATCACGAATTCCGGAGTGTGTTCAGTAAGCAATTGGCAACCCATCTACCGCCACACCGGCCATGGGACTGTGCCATCAACCTGCTACCTGGGGCCTTGCTTCCTAAAGGCCACATCTACTCTCTGTCCGACCCGGAACGGAAGGCCATGGATGCTTATGTCACGGACACCCTCCAATCCGGATTCATCCGTCCATCAACGTGCCGCCTCCAGCTTTATTTTTTGTATCCAAAAAGGATGGTGGGTTGAGGCCATGTATTGACTACAGAGTGCTCAACGGCAGAACTGTTCGCTTCCGTTATCCACTTCCCCTGGTCCCAGCCGCCTTAGAACAGCTCCGGGGAGCCACCGTATTCACGAAACTGGACCTTCGCAATGCTTATAACCTGGTGCGCATCCGATATTGGGACTATGAGTTGTTGGCAATAAAGGTGGCCCTGGAAGAATGGCGTCACTGGCTGGAGGGAGCCCGCCATCCATTTAAAGTGATCACGGACCATAAGAATTTGCTCTATCTTCGAGATGCTAAATGCCTGAACTCTCTCAAGCCTGTGGGCGTTGTTCTTCACACAATTTAATTTCACAGTCACCTACTGTCGGGGTCCTCAAAATGGACGAACGGATGCCCTCTCTCGGATGTTCACCCCGGATCCTGTAAACTCCAGTCCAGAGCCTATCCTCCCTCCAGCCATGGTCCTGGGACCTATCCGGTGGGCCATCGAAGATTCCATTGAAACTGCTAATGCTCGCCAACCAGCTCTGCCGGGGACTCCAGAGGGGAAGACCTATGTACCTGAAGACCTGCGGCTTCCCCTCATGGAATCTGTACACACAGTTCCGGGCTCCGGACACTCAGGCAGTCAGAAGACCCTCTCGCTGTTGAGCAATCGGTACTGGTGGTCTCGTATGTCCTCAGATGTCTCTTGCTATGTCAAGGGGTGTTCAGCCTGCGCCATGGCCAAGGTCCCCCGACACCTGCCCCAAGGCAAGCTCCTCCCGTTAACCATACCACATCGACCCTGGTCACACGTAGTGGTGGATTTCATCACGGATCTGCCCCGGTCTGATACCTACACATGCATCCTGGTCTAGGTAGACCGGTTTTCCAAGTTTTGCAAATTCATACCATTACCTGCACTACCTACTGCATTAGTGACTGCTGAAACCCTCTTCAGCGAATTGTTCCGTCACTTCAGGATACCAGAAGATGTGGTATCAGACCGGGGCCCACAATTCATATCACACGTCTGGAAAGCTTTCAACTCCTGGGGACCTCAGTCAGCCTGACCTCAGGTTACCATCCTCAGGCCAATGGGCAGGCTGAAAGAAAGATCCAAGAGCTCGGGAGGTTTCTGAGGACGTATTGCCACGACCAACAACACAGCTGGCACAAGTATCTTCCTTGGGCAGAATACACCCAGAACTCACTACGCCAAAGCTTCACCGGCCTCACCCCATTTCAGTGCGTCCTTGGATTCCAGCCACCCCTCTTCCCCTAGTCAGGGGAACCTTCAACGGTGCCAGCTGTGGACCACTGGTTCCGTACCAGCGAGAGGGTATGGAAAAACGCTCACACTCACCTTCAAGCAGCAGTCCGCAAACAGAAGAGCCAGGTCGACGCCAGTTGAGCCCCCACACCCGAATACCAGCCAGGGAAGTTGGTCTGGCTCTCTACCAGGGACATCCGCCTGCGGCTGCTGTGTCATAAACTCAGTCCAAGGTTCATCGGCCCCTTTCCCATTCTGCGAAAGATAAGATAAATGCAGTGACTTACCGGTTGGCTCTCCCCGCATCCTACAGGATCTCACCCTCCTTTCACGTATCATTGTTGAAACCTCACACTAACCCTCTGTTTGTTTCTCCCACAGGGTCTGACGCAGTAGTGATGCCTCCCTCTCCACCTACATGCGAAGCTGAGAACATTTACTGGGTCAACAAGATTCTCCGGTCCCGGCAGGACGACTGGAATATCTCGTCGACTGGGGGGGCTACGGTCTGGACACCTAGGGCTGACATCCTCGACCCAACGCTCCTCCAGGAATTTCACCATCAGCACCTGTACCAGCCAGCTCCCCGTTCCAGAGGTCGTCCTTGCCGTCGGGTTGCCTGATCCACTCCATCGGATCGTGGGGAGGGGGGTACTGTCACGGGTCCATCATCTGGATTCACACGTTCACCAACACCAGAATATTAAGAACTCTAATTCCCAGCATCCCACACAACAGTCGGCCATCTTGTTTTCACCTGTTGTTTATGAATGCTTTATATCAGAATTCTATTTGAAGTTTTGCCTGTTCTTGTATTTCTTCTTGTGTCTTCCTCCCAAATTCACCAGCACCAGTGCTAACACAAAGTTTTAGGACAAAATGTTTTAGCAGCTGCATAAAAGTTGCAAGTGACAAAAATTAAGGATAGACTAGGCAATTTCAAAAGCACCTGAAAAAGATAAGCACTGATGATGGAAGACTGTTAGTGTAAGTAAATGCATGGATGTATGCTAATACATATTATAATATATTAAAATACATATAATACATATTTAACAGGCAAGTTGGACATCCTATAATTGGGCATTTTATAGTCCTGTACCCTCCACAGAAGATATATTTTTATATGAATATATAAACGCTTTACTCAGTAATTGCTGACAGGATGTGAAGAGACTATCAACAAACATAACAAAAAATGTTTCTGAAAGAAATCACCTACCCTGTCTTTAATCCATCAGGTAGTTTTTAGGTAGAATAGATTTTTACGTAGAGTTTAGGTGAAAACTTAAATATGAATCTATAAGGAAATGGTATGGCTGGAAATAATACCGTTTTGGTTTTGCCATCTTTATGTATTCACTAATTCAAATAGTCCTGCAGTGTAACAGAATATTTATCACATAGCTAAACAAACACATTTAAAACAGTCCTGAAACATTTTTTGCAATGAGAACAGCTTTTTTTCCTGTCCCTGCTGGAGGTTTTCACGACTTCAGGGTTCATAAATTAAAATAAAAAGAAAGAAAATAGAAGCTCCAAGAAAATCTTTTTAAACATGTTTTAGCGTAGAGGTGTTAAATTCAATGA
>JBAJNP010005183.1:0-30036 GCA_036877545.1 Yasuhikotakia modesta
GCAAAACTAGTAGTGACATGTGACCTTTATCAGCTGCCAGTAGTAAATCATTTGTAATTTTGACAAGAGCAGTTTCTGTACTATGATGTGGTCTAAACCCAGAGTGAAAGATTTCAAAGATGTCATTTCTCAGTAAAAAAGCAGACAATTGAGAAAAAACAACACGTTCAAGAATCTTTGACATAAAAGGGGTATTTGAGATCGGTCTATAATTTGCAAGTTCATTTCCAGCTGAGGTTTCTTTAACAGCGGCTTAATGACTGCTAGCTTAAAGGGGCTTGGGACATGACCTAGGCACAGAGATGAGTTAATGATGTTCAAGAGATACTCCTGAACTTCCGGTAGTAGTTCTAACAGTAAGGTGGTTGGAATAGGATCAATGAGACACATAGTTGGTTTTGATGACCTAATGAGTTTATTGAGAGCGTCCTGGCTTATAGGAGAAAAACGGTCAAACTGCTTGTGAGGGGGAACCTTTACCAATATTGAATTATCCAAAAGGGTCACAGGCCGCATTGATTCAGTCATGTTTCGTATATTATTAATTTTTTCTTTATAAAGACCATAAGGTGCAATAATAATAAGGTTCAATAATAAGGTGCAATAATAAGGTTCGCAGGTGCAATATCCTAAGGAAGGCTTTGCTTGTTCATTAGTCTGGCTACCGTTGTAAAAAAAAAACTAGAATTGTTTTTATGTCTCTCGATTTCTGAGCTGATATGAGCAGCCCTCGCTGATTTTAGGGACTTTTTTAATAACAAATCATGCTGTCCTTCCATGCTAAACGAAACACCTCTAAGTTCATTTTTCTCCATTTACGCTCTAGATTATGAGTTTCTCTCTTTAAAGTAATAATCGTGGTGTTATACCATGGAGCTGTCCTTCTATTTGCGACTTTCTTGATTCTAAGTGGTGCATCCGTATCAAGAGTAGTGGTGAAACAATGATTTAAACTTGTTGTCAGAGTTTCTAACTCTTTAGCAGATTCTGGTGGATTTAATAGATTGGATAGGTCGGGCAGCGTACTAATAAAGCTGTTTGTAGTGTTAGGCATTATGTTTCTGCCCTTACGAAAACACGGTACGTTACGGTCAAAGTCACCAGAGTCGATTAACCAGGAAATTAGATGGTGATCGGTGATTTCATCACACTGCGGTGTGATTTCTATATTTACAGTGTCAAGACCATACGATAAAATTAAATCAAGAGTATGGTTAAATCGATGGGTGGGTAAATTAACATTCTGTTTAATGCCAAGGCAATTCAGAAGGCCCATGAAAGCTGTTCCTGACGCATCATTGGCAACATCTACGTGAATATTGAAATCTCCCATGATTATGGCTTTGTCAACAGACACCAACAGATCAGTTAGAAAATCTGCAAATTCCTTTAAAAACTCAGAGCAGGAGCCAGGGGGTCTGTACACAGTAACCAATGCAAATGAGTGAGGATTTTTTACTACTATCTGGTAGTATAACTTTAAGCTGCAGTAGTTCAAAGAAGGTGAAACGATGAACTGTTTGCGATACACTCAGAAAATCATTATAGATAATTGCGCCACCTCCACGACCTGCCAGACGTGGCTTGTGCTTATAGCGGAAGCCTGGTGGTGCAGCTTCATTTAAACCAACAAAGTCATCAGGCTTTAACCATGTTTCCGTTAGACAAAATATGTCAAAACTATTGTCAAAACTATTATTTCATTTACGATGACCCCCTTAGTTGAAAGAGCTCTAATGTTAATAAGACCAAGCTTGAGCAGATGGTTACGTTTTCTCACGTTGTTGTTAATTACGTCAATTGAGAGTAGATTTTGCCGGTTTATTGCTATAGGTTTATTTATCTTCTTTTCCCAGGGAACAGACACAGTCTCTATTTGATTAATCATACATATATCATTAACTGACAATTCATCCAAAAAGCAGCAGCTAGTAGAAGGGATTGGACTTACGAGTCAGTCTGAGCGAATAATCCTAGAGATGTTATCCGACAGTAGCGAGGCTCCCACTCAGCTGGGGTGCAGGCCATCCGGACGATAGAGCCTCGGTCGTTCCCAGAAAAGATCCCAATTATTCATAAAGAGCAGCTCAATACACCATGATCTCAACCAATTGTTCAATGACAGAAGTCTACTGAACCGTTCGTCACTGCGTCTGAAGTTGGGAAGTGGTCCAGAAATCACTATCTTTGCTGCGGGCGATGCACGGCTTACAGACTTGACTAGGCTCCTAAAATCCTTTTTCAGAATTTCGGATTGCCTCATTCTGGTGTCGTTTACCCCCGCATGCAAAACAACAGCTCCGCAGCTATCATTCTCCTTCAGGATAGCGGGTACCTGTGCAGCAATATCAAGCACATGCGTGCCGGGAAAGCAGTGTGCGCACCTTATCTTTATCACAGGTAGCGTGAACATGATGGACGATGGAATCTCCAATTATCACAGCACCGAGTACTCTATCCGGAGCGGGGCGCTTTGCGGCAGCGGGCGCGGAGATCGGTGGCATTGGTGGGTCGCAGATAGCCTGGGTCCTGGACCGCACCTTCGGCTGGTTGTGTTTGGGCACCGGGGTGAAGGTCATGATGCCTGGTCGTGTGATGGCCCTGCCCTTGGGGATAGACGGCATAGGAGTGATAACCGAGCTTATATCTAGCCGCGAACTTACCACGATGGAGGTTTCCAACGAGTTTTTTCGCTCTAGCAGCCGTGCCTGCCTCTCGAGAAGGTCCTTCATCATCTTCTCAATGTTTTTACGTTCCGCCTGAACTGTGTCTAGCTCAAATGAGTTGTCACCTGCAGACAGAGGAAGACAAAAATGTTAGCCATACTAGCCGGTAGAGTGTTTTTATTAGTTTTTTTTCCGCTAGAAAGCCTGCGTGTATTTGACTAAAGGTTTAGTTGCTTTTTAGTTGCTGCTGGGTGTCGGTCTCGGTCCTGATCTCCCTCTGCTTTCGATAAAAGAGGGGCCCAGCAAACAGTTGCGATGTATTGTTTTGCCCTTTCATTGTGTTATCTTTGTATTTCCTGTGTCTTCCAGTGTTTCTTGTTTTTGTGTTTTGGATTTGTGGATTTTTTAATGTATTGCTGTCTGCCCTGACCCTTGCTTTGTTCATTGGATTTACGAGTTTTGGATTTGTCTCTGTTACTTCCGTTTGAAAAATATGGGGGCAGTTGTGGTCTACTGGTTAAAGAGTCGGGCTTGTCATCAGTAGGTTGCTGGTTTAATTCCAGCACTGGGAGGTAGCAACTGAAGTGCCCTTGAGCAAGGCACCTTTCCTCCGGGTGCTGCAAGGATTGCTGCCCACTGTGTGTGTGTGTATGTGTGTTCACTCCTTATGAAGGATGGGTTAAATGCAGAGGTCACATTTACAGATACATGTTACTTTTTTACTTTCATGAGCGTAAACAATTAAAATTTTAAAAATAAATATTGCTAGCAGTAATTACACGGTAAAGACCACCAACACCTCATTATACATTATGAATTTATTATACATTATTGTGAAGTCTGAGGTGCACACTTTAATAAAGGTGCAATACAATACAACTTGACAACCTTTTTGAAGTAATGTTCTGGAGCCATCTAAAAGCTGTAGTTAACATCTCAAGTTGTTGTAATGTAACAAAAGTGTTTCTTCACCTGTAGATGGCAGCATTTCACCATTAAACCATGAGAGAGTGAGTGAGTGAGTGAGTGAGTCATGTGGGTAATATTTGTGGCCTGTGTGTTACTTTGGCTGAGGGGGACCGCAAAAGTTTATTTTCTGTTGTCCTGACTCAATAAACCCCTTGGATTACTCCACTATTTAAAAATTTTTAAATTTCAAAAATACCATTATTATTTAAATTTAAGTCAAGTCAACTATTTATATAGCACTTTATACAATACATATTGTTTCAACGCAGCTTTACAGTAATAACAGAACAATAATCCAATGATGCAGTGAAGCATTTTGTCTGTAGGGCAACTCAAAAAGAAAACTGCAAAACTTTGTATTGTTCGACTACACATGCTGCACTTAATTTCAGCACTTGATAGCAAAATGTGATTGAATCAATGTTGAAATGGTGCCAGGCTGATTAATTGAATCAACATTGAAATCGGATGCCATTTCAGAACTTTCAGTGGTTGTCAGATTAAAATAGAATGCAACCTGCTGCAGTTACCATAGTAACAGACTCAGAATATAGGTTAACTCTCATTCCGAAACTGGCTTGACTTACCCTGCATTCTCGGCTTGAGTTATCTCCATTTTTGAAACTGAAAACTTAGAGTTTCCCATAATTCAGGGTTAACATACTCAGGAGTTTTTACTTAACCACCTTTGTGAAACTGGTCTCTGTATTATGATATTTAGATGTGATTCTGTGTGTTGCAAATTGTTATTTCTGATGTGTGACGGTTGGTTAAACCAGCCTGTCTGCTTTTTGACCTGGGACCCAGTTTTTCCAAGTATACCAAGTTCAGTGGTATTCAGACCAAGACTGTGGGGGCAAGCCAGGGCATAATACAGTGTTTAACAAAATTTCAAGTTCGAATTTTCCTTACCCCAATGGTGGAGCTGGCCCTCTGTCCCTTAATAAATGGCAACACATGTATCATGGTATTCCTTGGCTACTTCTGACAACACAAGTGCCTTAGTGAAATATAGGTGTAATTTTTATCAAATTATTTTTACTTTGTTTTAATAAAATCAAATCATTAACATTTTAACAAGTAACAATTTCTTGTTTTTTTGTGACCACCTCAATAGCCTCCTTTCTCAAGAGAGTTTCTATTTCTTGTTCTAATAGCTGAGACAAGGCAGGTCAAGGCAGGCATCAAACAATCACAGAAAACAGTCCAAGATAAAACACAAGTATGCACCAAATGGAAGAAAGAAGAAGAAAAAAATAAAGAGTAGGGTGCAATGTAAAAATGTTACATTGGCTCAACTTAAAAAATGTAAAAATTTGCAAGCATCTTTTTAAGTAATTTCAACTTAAGTCATTATTAAGTAACTGTCAAGGAACTTATAATTTATAGTTAGATTAACACAATTTGTTTAGTACAACCAACATGTTTCAACACTCAGCTGAGGGCAAGAAAGTAAGGGAACAGTTGCTCAAACTCTGGCACAGGAGAAAATCAGCCGCTGAATTTGCTCAAATGTCCACACTCTCGCTGCTCAAGCAGGTTGGGGTGAAAAGATGCTCAAATTGTTGTTTGTAAGGGGTTATCTACAGCACTCCAAGCAGAGTTGGCATTTCGAGATGAGGGCAGAGGCCTGGAGGAATACATTAATCTGGCCATCCGTCTTGACAATCTTATTAAGGCCCATCACCCTGAAGCCTGAGCCTGTAAACATAAGACCAACCTACCTGTGGAGTCCCGAGATCAGCCCATGCAGATTGCCCGAACAAGTTTGACGCCTGCTGAAAGAGAGTGGTGCATGAGAAACCAACTATGCATTTACTGTGGAAAACCAAGTCACATCAGATCCAAATGTCCCTCCTAACGGTGGATACCCAGCCTTCGATGTGAGTATTGAGAAACCATATAAAAAGTCCATATTATAAGTCATATAACCATATAAGTACCTGTTACTTTGCTAGTTGAAACTCTCGAATTGGTCACAGAGGCATTGATTGACTCAGGAGTGGCTGGTAACTTAATTGACGAGCAATTCACTACAAAACATAATATATCTCTCATTGCAGTTCAAGAACCCTTGGGAGTAGAGGAACATGTAACAAACTTAATTATTTTATGCTGAAAATGTTATTTAGTTTATGCTTTACTTACTAACCCCACAAATCATATTTTAGAGTGTGGTGCCAGAGTAATCAGTCCCAGGACTATGGCCCTATGGGAAATGTAGTTCAGAGCATGACTAGTATTTAGGGGATGGCTCCCTCTGACAGTCTGGAAGAGGCGTGGGAGTCACCTGTGTAACTAGGCGATGACATCTGTGACCCAGTGTTGCTTTTTGATGTCATCTGGAATATAGCCATAGTATGCAGACATGCTGTTGGTGTATGAGTGTTTTAATACTACATAGCTTAAAATGTTCACAGGCAGTCTTTTCAAGCACCACCCGTATATGTTCCACTCCAAAAATTCAACTCAAAGCTTGTGTGTAATCCTGCTCAAAACATGTCTAAGGCAAGAAAGAACACATAGTTAAATTGATCATTTCTACTTGCCATTTTTATCTTTCTACAAACAACACAAAAGGCAAATAGTTTAAAACTGAAAGCTTGCTGAAAACCAAAAGCTAGCTTCCATTAAGTTCCTTCCTATGTACCAGCGCTCCTGGGGTCCAGCATCTTGTTACATCTTCATTCAGCGCCTGTCACACTAAAGGCATTCCCCAAAAGCATTGTCACATATATATATGTATGTATATAATATATGTATATGTTTAAAAATAAACAATTCATTAGTGTGTGTGTGTTTGTGTATGTGTTTTTGTGATGGGTTACCATATCTAACAAAAAAAGTGTAAACCCTTATATCAGATTTTTGTATGCCTACAAACCGTTTTTTTTTTTGTTTTCCTTCATTTTCCATTTTTTTCTGTCTCTATACACTCTTCCTCTGTGTACAAAACTGGGTCTGTATGAGGAAGCCAGGGTAACCATCAGGCCCTTGGTTATCTGCCTATTCTTCCCCACTGACTATCACCCTCTGCAGAGTCATTTACCTTTGAATGTCTAGGCATTAAAACAGGAAACATAAGACTTGAAATAAATAATTAAAGAAACTCTGCCCCCTCATTTTAATTTATTGATAAACCCCACCACACAATATTCCTTAATTACTCCACCACCTGCATGACCACCACATAGTAATCATAGGACGCCGTTACAGCAGTGCAAAATGATCCACTGCATCAACAATTGTATCTTTGTGCAGCTAAGATGGCAAGGTATTGTGTTACATTAGTGTTCTCTTGATTGTGCACATTTCCTTGAAGCTTATTGGCATTGCTCAAACAATAGACCTTTACAGGCTGCCATGCTGCAATGGCCTCAGGAAGCTTCTACAGCATCTCATGTGTCCTTTGTGGGTATTTAAAAATGTACTTAACATTATGCTGAAAAGAATTGTTCTATAACAATTTATCCTCCACTTTCGTGTGAAGGGATGAGTTTGTCTTGTCAAAAATGGGTGATTTTGGTTAATTTGAATGAGCCAGAAGCCAAACAAAACATTAAGACAACAAACAGACACACACAAATGCACTTAAACACATGATTTATATTTAAAGCATGACAAGAATGAAAAATGTTGGGCTGGCAAAATGACTGGCAACATATTTCAATTTCCAGCCACTGCGATCTTCCACAGAAAAGGTGAGGTGACTAAAAGGTCTCCATGTCAAAATTCCATTTTCCATGAGATTTTTAAGTAAGTCATTAAAACTTCAGAATCAATGGATTGAAATGATGTTGGTAACAAACATATCTTTTGCTAGTTCAAAAATCTCAAGAGTTACATGAAAGCATACTCTTTCATCGCAGAATAAGATTGTGGGGGGAAAAAACAATGCTACACAATCTTTTCTCTTTCAGTGTGCAAAGCATGCTGAAAATGTTAATTTAACAGGTGACTCAAAAATCAATGGCAGCCGGTTGTGATGCACAACTAAAAAGACAGTTCAGAGATTGGTAGCAACTGAAGTAGGTTACCTGAGATCTGGTTTCACAGCACTTTGCTGTGAATTGTACTATTTTTATTTGTATAAAAATAAATTTACAAATGATTTGTTTGGCTGTAATTTAACTGTTTTCATGTGAAGCATGAATTCCATTCTTCCCATATCTTCCTAGAGGTCGTTCTTATTTGCCCCACATGTATTTGCTTTTTGTGCCATGTTTATTTTTTTCTGCAACATCAGAAGACTGTTTGAACTTTGAAACAGGATACATGTAAGGTAGTTTGATAGTTTAGCTGGCAGGATGTTTATTATACAGGAAGTAATGACAGTGGCATGAGATGCAGGTGTGGTGGGAGCAGGAAGTAAGTATTTGTTAATCCGTGTCCTAACTGTGGCACAGATTGAGGAAGGTATGTACAGAGCAGAAGCAGTCATGACAGGCATTTTTGGAAAGTGATCTGCCAGTCTGGTTAGATACAATTAAATAAAAGGACCTGAGTCTTTATATAATTATTTAATTAAAAAACGAACACAATTAGTACTATTATTAGCTATTACACATACATCCTCATGACGTTAGCTCATGAGTAAACATTAAGATAACAAAAACTATATTCAATACTATACTATACTTCAACCAAGAGCACCCTGCCATAGCACACTTTTAAACCATTCTAACCATCACCATCTTAAGAACTGACATCTAGCTTTAGTGACTTCTTTCTAATGTCATTAGGGCAGACAAGCTTAGCCAGGAGGGTTGGCAACTGTTGTGAAAGAGAATAAGGAATAAAAAGACTCTTTGTTGCAGTCTGTTCTACGCTTGGCTGTCTCTGGGCATGATGCTGAGTGACAGGGCTTGTCTCACAGTGCTCTTGCAGTCACTTTGGCATTGCTTATCTGTCATGGACCCTGGGACCTCCATCAGCACACCCACAATGGGATGATTATAGCCATGATTATGGTTATGATGACAGTTATCAGGCTTTACTCAAACTTATTTTTCATGGAAATGGTTTGGTTTCACAGGGCATCCAGGGTAGTAATTATTAACTCTATTGTACAAAATTACTTTTTAAAGTTTTGTTAATACTCTGCAAATATATTGGTATCAATGGCTCAGCAGTAAATGTAACACAATACACAAAATGAAAATACATCTTAATTTATATGTTATATTGAGATATATGTTTCTTTTACATATCTGTTACAGATAACAGTGCAGAGATTAATTAAGGACTAAATAAAAATTTAATTACAGAGATTAATTAAAAATTAATTAAGGATGCTAAACTCTCTTTAGCGATTGTACATAAATACAAAATAAAAGCAGGCAACAATATGTAGCTACTCTAATATGTTACAGCAAAGCACAATGTCTGCACATCATACCAAGTTGTAGGAACAACAAAAAATAACTTGAGTTCTAGTTGATCATTTGGAATCAGAAGTGGCTTATATGAAAGGCAAATGCCTCTAGGTTATGCCTCTAGGTTTACCATGATAAAATCTTATCATGCCTTGATTTTTAATTATTTAAAATTAATTGACAGAAAAGTTACACTTTGCTTAGACAAAAGGCTTGTCACATCTTTAAAGGATTCAACAAATCACAGATTAGAGCATCACCTGTGACAAATACTGTGTACTGAACCCCAGCACACCCAACCTTCATTTAAAATGCATCCTGACCTTTGACAGCATGCCAAAGATTAAACCACAGACCAAAGTGCTGATCATCAAAAGCCTGAAGACCAAGTCCCCTGCTGAGGTGGCAGACATCTTTAATGTATCTAAGCATCAAGTGGAGATAATAAGAAAAATATTTAAAGAAACAGGTTCATGACAGGCCCAGGTCAAGCAGACCCCATAAGACAACTGTTCAAGAGAACTGTTTGTTGGTTCGACAGTCCAGGGCCAGGCCTTTTTCACAAACCCCTGTATCTACAAGAACAGTTTGTTAAATTCTCTCATGCAATGGTCTCAATAGCCAAATTAGTGCTCAGAAACCAGCATTAAACAGAAGACAACTAAACATTGGGTTGCATTTGCCAAGGCCTATAGCTTTCATCAAGGATGAATTGTGAAAAAGTGGCAAAAGGTTGATTTTTCAGATTAATCGTCTATTGACCTGCTTCCCAATCATCATAAATACTGCAGAAGACGTTTTGGAACCTGCATGGACCCAAGATTTACACAGAAAACAGTCGTGGTCAGGAAAAATCATGGTTATATTCAGTATGGGGCGTGCAAGAGATCTGCAGAGTGGATGGCAACATCAAAGCCTGAGGTATCAAGACATTCTTGCTGCCCATTATATTCCAAGCCACAGGAGAGGGCAAATTCTTCAGCAGGATGTGCTCCTTCTCTTACTTTAGCCTCCACATCAATGTTCTTGAAAGCAACGAATGTCAAGGTGCTCCTGGATTGGCAGCCCAGTCACCAGACCACCAGACATTATTGAGCATGGGGTAAGATGAAGAGGCAATGAAGATAAAACCAAAGAATCTTAATGAACTCCTGCAAAAATGCTTTCTTTGACATTCCAGATGACTTTATTAATAAGTTATTTGAGTCATTGCTGAGACTTATGGATGCAGTCCTCCAAGCTCATGGGAGTCATACAAAATATTATACATACAGTATTCTTTTTCCACTGCACCATGACTTTATGTTCTGTACTATACATTATTTCTTGTAAGTGACAAGACTTTTGTCTAAGCAAAGTGTGACCTTTCTGTTCTAATTAAATAATTAAAAATCAAGGATCAAGATTTTATTATGGCAAAATAAGCATAATCTAGAGGCCTTTGCAAATGATTTCTGATTACAAATGATCAACTAGAACCTTGACTGACCCCTGCTTGAGGTTTGCCTTTTAACACTGTCTATTATGTGCTACACTTACATTTTTGGTACATTAGTCTTTTTGTATGCATGGATGTGGATGTCACAACAAGTACACAGAAGGGTACATTTACTGAGTAAGGTACATTACAAACTATTGAATAACAAACAGATTAATGGTATTAAGTAACTGAACCTGACAAGGGGGTACCTGCATTATTTACTTTAATGCTGTATCTGAGAAAAAACTGTGTCTATCACTTTCGCTACAATGTGGACTGCATGTTACAGCCGAATAGCAGCTGTTAGGCTCCAAGCCCCATAGTTACTTTAATGATCAAACGTGCCCAACAATTGCATCTCAGAGTGAAAACTATTAAAAATCTGATTCCATCCCTTTAGTAACCAACAGGGAGAGATCATGACAGAGAAAACTTAGAATGTCACTGCTAAATGTTTGGCTTTAAAAAGGTTTTCACATTAATTTATATTCACTATATGTGATAACGTTCATTTAATTTAAAATTATTTTATTTAACAATAATTTTTAAATGATTATTCTGCAAAAAGCTGCTTTTAAAATGTCTCATGGGACATATGAATTACAAAAATGGGCTTTTGGGACCTCATTCAGTGTGTGAGCATCAAGTATCTTGTTGTAGTGAAAGATACAGGCTTTGTTGCATTGGTCTTGGTATTTCTATATTAAATACTAGTAGTTGTAGAAGGACTTTCTGTTTCTATAACAGTATTTGTTAAGTTTTGCAAAGTGCATACAAGCTCAATGTGAGCAAACACAAAGTAATTCCATAAGCCTTACTTTAACTAATGAGCATTACCTTATAAAAAGAAGAACAAAAAATAAAACTCTAAATGCACAAGTGTGATCATGTTTTAGTGGTATAAACAATTACAAAAATGATATACCTTTACAAGGTAAAGACCACAATAGCTGAATTTTTAAACAGTAATTATTTGAGATGCAGCACAGATTGTCAAGTATAATTCACTATCCTGAAACAACATTAAAACCCCTGCAAGGTATGCTGGAATTCATTGAGAGGTCTTTTCAAAATCATGTTGCGTCTGAAGATAAATGTGTCCGAAGAGAAAATGTATTTTCAGATATCACATGTATTTTAATCAACATACAGCACAATAGAAATATGCCCCTTCTTTAAGAGACTCTTTTTGGGCATTGATTCAGTTGCTTCTCCTTAAGCTTCTCTTCAAGACATTTAATAATGACAGGGTCGACTTTGGTATCAAATTTGTTTGCAAACCAGTGGCCATAGTCCAGAAGCCACTGGAGCTCTGCAGCACCATAGATGCAGACACTACGCCTGTGTGTGCCAGTGCAGGGTGGATAAAGATGCCCTTCCAGATACTTCCATTTTACCAATCGTGTCTTACTTTTTAGGTCTGAAATATCAGACTCAGACCTAGGGATCTCCCCAGGTACACCAGGCAATCTGGCCAATGTTGCCCAAAAGTGCTCATCAGGAGAATATGTGTCAGCTGACCACTGCAAAAAATCCTTTGCAATGGGATTATTTAGAATATTTCTCACAAAATCATGTGTCAAGACAAAGTAAGCACTCCCAACAAACATTTCAATGTTATGTGGTGGTGGGTCTTTAGAATTGGAGGTTCGGACAGGCATTTTCTGGTACTCATAAGACACATCTTTCAATTTATGCTGAAACTGAAAACGCTTCTTTTTTAGTTTGCTAGGACGGCTTGATTCAAGCATGTTTGCACCATTTAGTTTCCTAAGCTCACTCACCAGCTCATAATTGGACTTGAGTGGAAAGTCTTGGCCACACAAATTGATAACATACTTCCATTTGACCTCTGAACTTAGCAGGTCTAAAAGGCAGTTGAGATCCGCATTGAGTCTTGTAATGTGTGCATACTGGACTGACTCGAGTTTAGAGGCTATAAATACATTGGGAAAACATTTTTCCAAGTTCTTTAATGCTGCTATAAAATCTTTAGAGGATTTTTGGTCATAATGAATACAGTAAATATTTTGTGGTGCGTAGATGGCTCGAAGAATCCTTTCCACCATTGCACTGTTCTTATGCACTACCAAGGAATATGCAAGTGGAAAGCTGCATTCCTTATCAGTTACAAAGATCTCATTATAACCCCTCTGTTCAATGTATTTTTTGCAGTCTGCCGTAAATGAAACAAGACTCCCATCATCAGCTTCCACAATTTCTTTGCGTCTAATTTCCAATGATTTGCCAATTTCCACTGGTTCTAGCTGGTAAATGGCTGTGCAGTTAATGGCATCCAAAGGGTGAGCTTTTAATGATTTTTGTGTAGGTCCATAGGGCTTGATGTAGATGCTGTTGTCCATTGAAATTTTTATGTACACCAGCTTCAGGACAACAAATATTGACACAATAAAGACATAGAACTTGAATCTTAACCAGTGTAGGACAGCACATCTTCTTTTCATTCTGTTGGAAAATCACAGAAAAAAATAAGTGTTGTGAAACATTAAAAGAAAAATATGTTGCTAAACAAAATTAAGGTATACCATCCTGCAACAAAGCTATTCTAGATAACTGCACTAAAGAAGTCAGCTGTATCATACATAACTAAATGGGAATGCATACTTTGCTCACTACCTTTTGTTTTTTGTTGTGTGTTACTTGCCATGAAATTTTTCTCAACAATGGAATTTATCAGCCTGTGTGACAAAGAAAAGGAAAATAATTAAAATTCAGAAGACACCTGACAGCTGTCAAATTTATTATGTAATGTGATAAAAGTAAAAATGTGTATTTATGCTTGAAGTTTAAATATGCTTAAATTTGTCATACATTAACGGCATTGTTACTGTTTCTTGTCATATGTCCGAAACACAGACAAAGCAAACTTTGTTACTTAAAGCTACAACTGAATTAAAGCTAGGAGTAACGATTGACATTCTAGACAATAAATTTGCCATTTACCGCATTCTGTATATACAAAAAACAATTAAATACGCTCGACATGCTTATATTAATCTTCCTATCGATGATTTTGTATCGAAGCATACTTACAGCTTCGGGTAAGATTGTTTACAGCCGTGTCGTCGTTCAACATGACGTTAATGGACTGCTGACTGGAGTTACAAGTCTGTCTTAAGAGAGGCAGTGTAAAGCATGAATTCAAAGAAAGTCCTGTACGCCCACTACCGCCAACCCGCGCACGTCAGCGCGCACACGTTTACTTACTTTTTCTATACACAGTCAGTTATTATGTACCTTAAACCAAACAGAAAACCTTCTGCATTTCTATTAACCAAAACTTTTTAAATAAGAAGGACCACTTAAAGTCACATTTTTACCGACTCTAGCCTTAATGTTTTAAATGCTTTAATGTCTTAGTGTTTTTAAAAGTTGAACCCTGAACACACAGTTGGCATATGTGTTTTATAAGTACTCTCCATGGTAATGTTTTTATACTGTACAGATTGTATTGTAACGACCCGCGTCTGTTACGAGTGGGTTTTCGGATGGGCACGGCGAACTGGCGAGCGACTACTCTGGACGCGAGTATGTCTCCTACGTGAACACTCGTGCCCCATACACCGCACGGCCCCGAGTGTCACGGGATCCCGGCATGGCTCCTGGAATAAAAGACACGGACGCACTCGTACAACGAACCCGTTTATTCCACCACACCAGAAACACACACATCTGACCATCGCCATGGGGCCCCTCTTACGGACACCAATCGCCCAGACGATAGTCAACAATAAACACACATTATAAATACAACAATAAACACAGAGTTACACATAACAATGACAAACACAGGCGACATGACGGGAACAATCGCGGCTGGTGCTTTAACATGTTTAACATCTTTAATGACACCACACTCGCGATTACCCGTCATGCCCCAGGTCGCTACAGTATATTCTATCCCCTCACAAAAACCCTTTGAGAGTTTTAAATTAAAAAAAAATCACCATTTGTTATGTAAGCAATTTGATTTATGTGGGCACGTAAATGTGAGGACCCAAGCACACACACAGTTAGGTTTCTATGCTTTGTGGGGATCTCCCATATAAATATTGACTTTTATACTGCACAAGCTGTTTATTCTAACCCTCACTCTATTCCCATATCTAACCTTTCTCTGATTTTATACATTTTAAAAAAACATAATTTAATAAGAATCATTCAGTATGTTTAATAAACAATGTTTATTAATGTATGTTTAATAATATGTAATAAAATCGCTGGCTGGTCCCCACAATGTAGGTGTGTGCGACTTTTACCATATTTGTGGGGACATTTTACTATACATATAAGTTTTGTCTTAAAACTACAACTTTTTACCTACAACACATTTGTAAACTTGGATTACAAAAGTTATTAACATGACAACTCAAAATACAATACAAAAAAGCAAAAATTTATAAAGCAAATTAATAATTTACATTTTAAATCTAACAATGAAAACCACTTTTACAGTTTACAATTATTACATATTATGCTAAAACAGCAATATTGCAGCTTCTTAAGCTACATAGCCAGCTTTATTAGGTCTCCAAAGTCCACTCTTCACTATTTATAAATAAATCCCAGTATATATTCATCACATGACAAGGAAGAAAATCCTCATTGCTGATCAAGTGAATAGACTTGATGTTCATAAAAACTTCTGGAAAAACATGTCTTGATGTCTCTGTTAGGCAAAAAGTGAGGAAAAATAAATAAAATAGTTATTTAAAAGAATCAAATAACAATTTAATGAACAAAAGTTAACTCAAATTTCGAATTCACGAGATTTTGGTCGCGAAAATACTGTAAGGTTCCTAAAACTCAGATCAGATTGGTGACAAAGATAAAACAGCACTTAGACGAATTCAGTGTAACTTCTCAGCATATGGCTCTTTCATCCCTCCACCTGAGGGAGCCATGACCTAAATATTGGCTTATTTGCTGTTTAATGTCATTTGTTGTTCATAGCATATAGAACCTGTTGAAATATCCACACTTGATTCTAACAACTTGTCTTTAAGTCTTAAGCTGTCTTTAAAAGTCTTAAAAGTTTTGCTGCCCAAGTCAGTGGGCATAAGGATGGCAAGGGTATGTAGAACTTCATTACCCAATAGGGGACACTTTGTACAAAATAAAACGTTTTACAATGAAATACATTTGTGCAGTCTGCAAAATTATTTGATCCCCTGATGATTTTGTACATTTGCCCACTGACAAAGAAAAGATCAGTCTATAACTTTAAAAGCAGGTTTATTTTAACAGTGAGAGACAGAATAACAACAACAAAAATAAAAAAATGCAATTAAAAAAAATGTATATATTGAGTTGCATTTTAATTAATAAAATGAGTACAGTATTTGACCCCTTCACAAATCATGTCATGACATGACTTAACACGGTCAAAATATCAAAGGTGGCTTATGTGCTTACTCTTGTCTTTGGGCGAGCCAGAGAGTGGGGCATTGTGGTGTGGGATGCTCAAGCGGGCTGCTGCAACACCTTTGAGGACTCTCATTTAGAAATTATTAGACTCTTTGACGAATTGGCCCATCAGTCTCAGGGAGCAGACTCTGTCACAAACTACTCCATCACAATCAAGTCACTTACCACTTCCTGTGGCTTTCTGTAGCACTGACCTTGTGTTACCTGCAGCCACTCCATTACCATCTTCCACTACCCCTGAGCCTATGCAGGTGGGTCAGATACGCCTGACGCCCCAACAAAGACAAGATCGTCTAGCTCGAAGGTTATGCCTCCACTATAGGAGACTGGGTCACATAGATGTCAGGTGCCCAGCTAAAGGCCAGGGTCAATCCATAGTACAGGAAGACTCCCTTCTTCTTTTCTGTCATCACACACCTATCTGGATTCCACTGTTTGGCTTAAGTCATCTCATCTGCACTGGTGAGCACTGGATACCGAAACTTTTTCGGCATCAGACTGGTGGGTTTCATTACCACTATCAATTACTCCACTCCCCAGGTAGGTTTGTTCTGTTTCTAAAGAGTACCTGGTTCTGCAGGCAGTCTCGAGCCATGTCCCTGCCACCTCATAGTCTGTATGATTGTACTATCAACCCCCTTTCAGGCACTTCTCTGCCCAAGGGTTGATTATTTTCCCTGTCTATTCCTGAAAGAGAGGCCATAGAAAATTACATTCAACAATCTCTCCCTGCTGGGCTAATTCATCCTTTCTTATTTCCTGCTGGTGCAGGTTTCTTCTTCGTAAAGAAGAAAGACGTGTCCCTGCGACCTTGCATTTTCTATCCACAAAGAATCCGCTACGTTAGTAGGACATATTGCGGTAGAGGAGATTAGACCCAATCCAGCCAAAACCAGGACCATTGCCTAATAGCCAGTTTCCAACTCTAGAAACTATTTGCCTCAGCGGTTTGCCAAGTTTGCCAACTTTAGCTGGTGATTCAGCAGGAACTTTGGCCAGGTTGCTGCACTTACCTCCTCTAAGGTACAGTTCAGGTGGAATGACAGAGGAGGATTTGACATTCTCTTGTCACAGTTTGTCTTTGCTCCTGTGAAGTTGTCTGAGTTAAATATATTCAAAAGCACAGCAAAGAAACTTAAATGATATTGAGTAAAAAACACTGATCAAAGAACACTTTCAGATACCTTCTAGCTGTTAGTGTTAATCTGATACCTGATAATTATTTCCTTAAATATCTGACAAACCCTATTTAACTTGTAGCCTAGCAAAGGGAAGCTGGTTGTTCCAAAAGATTTTTAAATGTTTCAAATAAGTACTGCATCTTTACAATGTCACTAACTCCTTCAAGTACCCCAAAAATGGCTGGTTGTCAACAAAAGACAAATACATGAAAGGGCAGGATAATATGGAGAATCTCAATGGGCAATCGGTTTAACACTGTAGCTGGAATTGCTTGTTTGTTTAATGCTGAACAGGGTAAGGATCTTTCTCAGCATACCGTGTCTCAAGATTTTGGACTAAAAGCCCACTCTGTAGTGACCAAACCTTTCATCAGTAGAAAAATTAGACGTAACTTTTGCTGAGGAGAACTGGTTTAAAGTTCACTTCAGCATTGAAAGTTTAATATATTTGAGTCTGATAGGAACCATTATGGTCATCGTCAAACTGGGGACACAGTTTGAACCCATTGTGTGTAAGCAAACCTGAGTCTCCCTGCATCACAACTAAATGCATCTTTGTTTCCCAAACTGATTTTGTCTGTAGATGTTGCCGAGTTAGCACATTTTCTGTCTTTGGGTTTAAAATGCCTTTGTCACAGAAACCTAAGGAACAGGGATCAGAGTTACAATCTTACATAACTTAAATCTGTAAGAAATTATTTTGATTACAGTTTATAATCATCCTGTTTTTAATGAACATCATGTTTTTAATGAACAATGTTGTGTTACTAGTACATTTCAAGGATCTGGCCTTTCAGGAATTATAAGCAATTTCACATAGTTAAGTGTATAAAAATGGTACTGAGCTTAAATTGTATCATCAGGGTGAGAATTTTATATTTTTGACACTTTTATCCAAAGTGACTTACAGTACATTCAAGTTATAAATTTTTACCAGTACATGTGCTCCCTGGGAATTGAACCTGCAACCTTTGCACTGCTAATGTGATGCTCTACCAACTGAGCTATACATGAGCATTACAGCTTAGCACTTGCCTGGACTGCCAAAAGGTTGTATTCATAGTCTCTGGCTAAAAAGAGTGGGCAAAGATAAATTTAACACTTTCTTAGACTCTTTAGTGTCCCGACCATTGTTCCTCAGTTTAGACCACCTGTCTATTAATGCATTTAACATGAGTAAATAAAAAAAAAATTACATAAATATTTGTGTCAGTAACTCTGATATACCTGCATAGAGGAGTTTCCTTTCTTTCTGTTGTAAACTCTGGATTAAATTTATAATTGTCATGTTTTCTCACAGATTGTCTCAAAACAGGGTCAGGCTTCAGGTCACACTTACCAAACAGAGATGCCTCCCCATGAAGCTTATCCTGTGACAGGCTTTGTAAGGAGGGAGAATTGAAGGATTGAGGCTTTGATGTAACATTGAGTGGCTTGACTGTCCTTATCAATGCACCTTTCTGTTCCTCAAACATCCTGTTTGCAATTGTATTGGCCACAGTATGGATTTGGCATTTCATGTGCTCATGTGTTTTAAGTTCTCCTAAAAGATAAAAATACACTACTCACAAAAATTAGGGGATATTTCAATATGAATTAAAAAAATAATCATTTTAAACCAAATACATCAGAAAAGCAAACAAATCAAAAAAGGTTGTTGATTTATGCAAATGAGATGCAACCTCCCCTTATTGTGATTTAGAAGCAATGTGATGACAGTGATGGGGCATAATTAATTTTGGGGAGCTTTAAAACCATTCCCTCGTGTCTATTGAGATGTAAATGTTTCATACCACTAGACAGCAGCAACCAAAGAAAAATAATCAACGTACCATAAAGTTGAATTCCATACTAAAATTATAAGACACTGCGGATCTGCGGAAGTGTGTAGTTTAAACGTTTTGTAAAAATGTCTGCTGAACAGTTACACATTTTTTATTCAGTAGGCACAGCGTTTGTATGAGACTTTCTAAATAGGGTACACTCCAACACTCATTCTTTGTCAGTTGTACCTTGACTGTGTTTACTTTCTTAAAAACACTCTTTTGTTCATTAAGATCAGCATGCACTCTGTAGAAAGAAACAAAATTATTCTACTAAACAATTAAATGTCTTTCCATTTTTAAGATTGTGTTTACATTTTTAGGAAACTTTTTACAAACCTTACAGAACTTGCTAAAGAAAAGACCCTGTCATGAACCTGCTCATTATAAAAGAGCAGTCAATCCACAATACAAACATGAATAGTTGTTTTCAGAATATAATTCTCAGAATTTAATCTACCTGTTCTGTCATGGGTGCAATTCTACTATGTACACAGTCAGTCTGTGGAGAAAACCCTAACAAACAGACAAAAAGAAAACTCTACCACCCAAAGCTCCAAGCAACTCGCGCACATGATTAAATTAAATTATTAAATGCTATTTCCTTACATACATACCGTCATTAATGACACATTGAAAGATGACAGAGGGCGAAACGTCTTCTGTGAACATTCACTTAATATATGAAACAGCGTTACCACAACAACAGTCACTAATATTTGTCTACATAAGAACAGTACATAGTGTAGAGCTGTTGTTGTTGTTCTTCTTTTGTTCTTTACAGCTTCTCGGCAAGTTCACCTGCTAAAGTAAAATCTCTCAGCTCCATCACTGTCATGATCTGTGGCAATGGTCTCCTCTAAATCCATATTTGTTTACATTTAAACTACACGACATCAATTTGGCTCAGAAAAACAACTGCTGAAGTTCTGTCAGAGATTCAGGCGGGAAGTTTAGTTAAAATGAATTTGATTGGTGAAATGTAACGTGACTGATGTTTTTTATACCTTTAGTGTTTACGCTGTTTCTGTTCTGTTTCTGTCATCAAACAACGAAATGAGTATGAAACATAGTGACTGAACGCGACTATGTTTATGTTAAACCAGTTACAAATCTAACAAAAAACTATAAACACAACTAAAGGCAGGATCTATGCAATTACAGATATATTTACATGCAAAATAATTATTAAGAGACAGAAAAGCGTCTTCCTTCTTTGTTTCTCTCACACAGCGCACCTTTGTCTTGGTTAAAAATTACGTGTTCTACTGAAACAAATTAAAGATTGTCCGAAACGTCACTAGATTTGTCTAGTAGACGAAGTCGCCAGGTTAGCAACACTGTTATTGTCTTTTAATAAAGAAGGACACTTTATTTCTATTTATGCTATATTTTGGAATCACGCGGCCGCCCCATACAATATCAAAGCTCTAATACAAATTTAAATAATGACCAGATCACGCGTTCTCCGTCAGTACACGCCTGGGCGTGGTTTTCGATCGCGTCGGTATGGTCCGAAGATCTTATTGGCTCCTCAGACGCATGACGTAAAGCCATGCCACCACTCCATCAGAATTAGAGGAGGATGTTAGTGTATAAGCGTTTGCTGCCTATCTCTATCTGGAGACAGCATGGATTAGGATCGTCTATAGTTATTTGTAAAACCGTGATTATAAAGATTAATGCTAGGTGTTAACTTGTATCAGTGACGATATAGTTAGGCTTTATTAATCAATTGCATTCTTTGACTCCTCACCGGTAAGTACTTAATTGATCCATCAGTTGTGGTTTTTATTTGTGGTTTTTATCGTATCTGCCAATATAACCATGTTGTTAACATGTTTATGTCGGCATGATTACATATATGACTTTTATAATTGATAAGGATGTCAGCTTATAAAACAAAGTATATTCTCATAAGCAGAACACAAAGATACATACCTGTTACAAGTGCAGAAAATAATTTCAGTTTTGTAATTTAAAAGATTACATTTTAAATATATGCCATCTTATATATTTATTCTATAACCTATATATTAATTAAGTTTAAAGTGTCTGCTATTATCCTAGACATACTTATTATCTATAATGGCAGACAAGGAAATACATACATTGTTTTGACATTTTAGATTTTATGAATAATCAATCAATGTAGTCACAACAACCAGAAGAGTAAATAAAGAATATTAAAAGACAACTTTGTTTTTACTGAAAGATAACTTCTATCTAAAAGCATGTTTTAGTTTAGGTAATTCTTCTTATTTTTGTGTATGTTTTTTTTACTTTCCCTGTTTGTAAAATTGAACTGTTAGGAGTGACAGTAAACAATTCTGTCAATCCTGTTTTATTTCTCTCTTTTACTCTCTAGCTTTTTTATATGTAACTTCATCTACGGAAAGTGGCTTCAACATGCTGACTAGACTTTTCCGAATCCATGGCCTATTTGTTGCCTCCCATCCCTGGGAAGTTATTGTGGCTACTGTGACACTTACAATCTGCATGATGTCCATGAATATGTTCATTGGAAATAACCAGATATGTGGCTGGAACTTTGATTGCCCCAAACTGGAGGAGGTAGAGTTTTATTTTACCTTTACACAATTAGCAGTCAGTTATTTCTGAATTGACTTGCAATTAAGGCAATTCCAGTTTGCATGTCCTCCGAGAATGAAACTTATGATGCAGACAATTTAGTTCAATACTTGGGGAAAAAAGACAAACTGATTAATACAGATAATTATGTTTTGCTAAACATATTTCTCCTTCTGCTTTGTCTGCAGCAAATCCTAAGCAGTGATATTATCATCCTGACAATCACAAGATGCATAGCAATAGTTTACATTTACTTTCAGTTCCAAAATCTTCGACAGTTAGGTTCCAAATACATATTAGGTAAGTTATGTTATTTAAAGCTGTATAAAAACATGTAAAGCTTCATAAGTTATTATTAATTACAAATGTTTATTGTTATTTTCTATTACCAGGCACTGCAGGACTTTTTACAATTTTCTCCAGTTTTGTGTTCAGCACAGTTGTCATTCACTTTCTGGACAAGGAGCTGACTGGCCTGAAGTATGTAAATTTGTGTATCACTTCAATATTCATTATTCATTTATATCAGTACCATGGCCTGCAAGCAACTAGGTTTTTTTAAAATGTGTTGTTACCTATGCTTATGCACATATTCACTTTTTTTATTTGTATTCCCAGTGAGGCTTTGCCATTCTTTCTCCTGTTGATTGACCTTTCCAAAGCGTGTGCTCTGGCCAAGTTTGCATTGAGTTCAAACTCACAGGTATGTCACCTTTTACTTGTTATGAGTGCAGACATAGTGCTTCTTTAGATGGAAAGAAATGTGATTAATTGTAAAAAAGTGTCTAATCTTTAAGTTGGCTTTTAAGTTTTATTCTTCTTGCAGGATGAAGTGAGAGAAAATATTGCCAAAGGAATGGCTGTTCTAGGACCCACTTTTACCCTTGATGCCCTAGTAGAGTGCCTTGTGATTGGTGTAGGTACAATGTCAGGTAAAAGTGACCTTTTTGTCTAAACTAAACAAACAAGCACTGGAGGAATGCAATAAAATATTGAACAAGCTTTTAGTTTATCTTGGTTTACCTTTGAGATTATCCATTAGTTTAGTTTAATAAACTTTATTTTAGTTTTTATTACACATTAGTAAACTTTATTTATGTACTTTTTTACTGTAGGTGTGCGACAGCTGGAGATCATGTGCTGCTTTGGCTGCATGTCTGTCCTGGCCAATTACTTTGTGTTTATGACATTCTTCCCAGCCTGTGTCTCACTTGTGCTGGAGGTATGTAACAATATTTAGGGCCCAAGCATCGAATGGGGTGTAAATCAGACATCTCCTCACAACATTTTACAGTTTACTACAGTTTACAGAACCAGTTATATTTTTACTTTAAATTTCTTTAAATTTTATATTTTTTATTTAACTAAATTATATAACATGCAAACATTATATAACATGGATGTTTAATTCAACTTAATTAATTATTTATATACTTTTACTATACTGAAATAAATATTGCACAGTTAAATTCACATTTATTAGCACTTTTTATAATACATATTGCTTCAAATCTGTTTTTCCGAAATGTACAACAGAATGGACATTGCCAAAACATGTTATTTGTAATGATTAAGGAATTTGCAGATGCTAGATCAGAGTTGTTGTCTGTGTCCTGGGGTAAGCGTTCTCCACATATTGTTAGATCATCTAGTCACGATGTAAGAGAAGACGGGCGGATCCAAATGCAGGCTTTTTTTAATCAAACTTGAAATCCAATTAACACAGATTAATTAATCCAAAAAACCAGGAAACAGTCCAGGGGTCAATAATCCAAAAAACCAAACACAAAGAAAGCACAAGGGAACACAGGGAAGAACAATGAAAAGGCAAATCAACACTTCGCCACTTCCTGTTTGCTGGGTCTGTGTTTTATGACCAGCAAACTCTGCGAACTTTCAGCGATCTCTGAAAATCCCGGGGTGAGGGTTCCCTCAGTTGGCCTGGTGTAACACATCTGTAGGTGTCTTAGGGTGCTGGATCCATACAGGAGAAAAATGGTTTCTACAACCTGATTTAACCATTTTAAGATTAGGCTTCCTTCAGGGGTCAGACCCACAGTTTCCACATCTCTGGCCAGGAGTAAAAGGTAAACTCCCGAGCCTGAGACAGAAGATCCCGCCAGATGGGGAGCTTCCAACGGACTCAGTCAAGGAGAGACACTTGGTCTGAGAACCAGATTCAGGTTGGCCAAAATGGCACTGTCAAAGGTAGACAAACTCTATTCTGGCAAACCCTGGTTAGGACGTGTGGTAGCAACAGGGAAAATCAGGGAAAAGGCATTTAATCCCAATGGAGTTGGTGAAGGAGGCTAAACGGAAAGAACAGTATGTCGACTCTTCAGAGGTGAACCTCTGCCAAATTAGGTCCACCACTCATGGATAAAAGCTTCCATACCATGCCTCAGACCCTGCTTGACAGGATATCTGCGTCAAGATTTAAACAGGGATGGGAATGCAACCCTCCCTGTTTATTTATGTATGAGACCACTGTGTTGTCTGGACTAAAACATGTTGGCTATTGGCCATGTGAAACACTGCCCTCATTTCTATGCAGTTTATGTGCCAGGACTAGAGTTACAATACCAAAATTTTGACTTCAGTGCCATACCTAAATTAAACATCACGATACCAATACTAACACGGTATTATGGGGAAAAAAACAACTACAGGAAAGTCACTGAATAATTTAACTTTTTTTATATATTAATAAACAGTGTTACAGTTAGTTAGCACATTAAGATTTAAAATAGTTGAAACTGGATTATTGTAAATAATTAGATCAAAGTCAAATATTTTTATTATTTTATTATTTTTATTATTATTTTTAACTGTATATATAACTGTATTTGAGACCACACATCACTTATTAAGCAGTCTTTAGACTCAATACACCTCTTTGCAGTTTATCAAAAAAACTAATTTACACTAATTTAAATTACAGTGGGCTTGCCCTGACATCACATTTTCTGCGTCAATTTTGTCTACAAACTGTGGTCAGTTGCCAAGAGCACCTGTATTTACGGCCATGTCTCTTCATCACCAGGCACTCAATGTGCCGCAGAATTAGCGTGCTGCCCACACAGCCCCCTAACGTCTAATACTAGCAACTACAGCTGTCACTCTTATAGTACCGGTACCAATAAAATGAGGAATCGTATCGTTTTTAAAAGCAGGATCGAGATACCTTTTTTTATTGGTATATGCTGCAACACTAGCCAGGACAGATAATGGGCTCTCCCAGCAACCAGAATGGGTGGTCATTGAGAAAATGATACAATTCCTCATTTTATTGGTACAGGTGCTATAAGAGTGACAGCGATAGTTCTGAGGATTCAGGGGCTGTGTGGGCAGCATGCTGCTTCTACAGCAACGTAACAACACTATTAATAGGTCATGTCAACCCAGCAGGAAGCTGGCCATGATATTGGGCACACACATGACATTTGGCATGACATTTGACATGGCAGCTTTTTAAAATTACATTCATTACCTCCTCTTAACAGAAAGATGGCCATTTTGGATTTAATTAGGATTTTCTCACAGTTCTAGTCTCAGATTCTTTCAATATCCCTCCTAGGAGATTTGTCACACACATTTAAAATTGCTAAATTGCGAAGGGATTTTATTTGCAGGGATTCAAATGGAGTTGGCACATTGCAAGGCACTAAATGTATGACAAAATAGGAAACCATAGGTGGCTCATACCTGCTGCTTAAATTGAGTGATTTCGTTCAAATTTGAGCTGTATGTTTGGTCCTAGGGACTTGTAACATAGATAGCTATTGTGAATTACAGTTATGGCACCTTCAAATGGCAGAAGGAAGTCTGTCTAAACAAAGCTGGAAAGAGTCCTTTAAAATTTACCTAACTCATTTTAGTCTTGGTCAAAAACAGAGGCATTTTCAATATCTCTTCTATTAAAATGTTCCAGATGTATTCTAGTTTTTATTTAACTCTATTTAACTGCAGTGGGTTCAAGTGTGAATGATTTTGCCATGGCAAAGCAATGTGTTTATAGCAGTAAATGGAACAAAGGTGTCTTTTGCATGCTTGAGTGATCTTTTCTGATCAAATTTGGGAAATATGTTTGCTGTTGTGGATTACTGTGGCTACTGTAATTGACAATTCACCTAATGCTACTTGCAGTTATATTTCTTTAAATACATTTTTGTGAGTTTATTATATCTATCTATATGCTTATTTGAAACAATTGTCCATAATCTAATTTTTGGCTTGTCTATTTTCATAGTTATCTAGAGAGAGCAAAGAGGGGCAACCAGTTTGGCAATTAAGTCACTTTGCTAGAGTTCTAGAAGAGGAGGAAGACAACAAGCCTAACCCTGTCACACAAAGGGTTAAAATGATTATGGTATGGTTACACTAAATCAAAAGCATTTTTTTCAACCTTTACTGACACTCATGTCATTCAAAAGTGATAAACAAACAACATCGGAATCCTTACATTTCTGTTGTAGCAACACAACACCACTCAATTTCTTTTCAGTCATATTTAGGTGTAAATCTTCTTTTTTTTTACAGAAGAAAACAAGTCATGTTTGGAATGACGGTAATTTTTCCTGTTTCTTTCATTTCCGCTTTTTAGTGAACTATCCTTTTAATATTTTGCAGTCTCTTGGCCTGGTGATGGTTCACGCTCATAGCCGATGGATTGCTGATCCTACTTCCAGTAACAAAACTCTTGATATTCCTGAAGTTGGTGTAATTCTAAATGACAACACTCCCAAGAGAATTGACCCAGACATGGCCCTGTGGCATTTTTATTTGTCCAGGTACAGTTTATAGATCTTTTTTTTTTATTTATGCGAATTTTGGTTCTGACCTTGACATTGGATGTGTACTTGGAGGACTTATATGGGTTTTTTATAGCTTGACAGTTTGAATTAATTTAACTATAGATATGCTTGTCACACAACATAGCTTTAAAGTGGCATAGTTTTATACACAATATTACACATTAATAACCAATTAATTAGTAGCAATATTTTGTCTTTTTTTTCTGTTCATTTAGGATGATCAGCATGGACATTGAGCAGGTGATCACATTAGGTCTCGCCCTGTTTCTAGCTGTGAAGTACATTTTTTTTGAGCAGGTGGAGATTGAGTCTACACTGTCCCTCAAAGTCCCCATTCCAGGATCTGTAGTTAATCAGAAATGGTCTCCTGACCAGTGCTGCAGAAAAGAGGTTCACTGTACCAGTAAAACTGAGAAAACATCAACTCTCCCTCCTGTTGTTAGCAAAGAGGAAAGAGGTGTATATTCCCCTTACTTTTCCTAATCATTTTTGTATATATATTTCACATAAATCATTTTATAGCCATCACATTTTAAGTGATTTATTTAATGGATTACATTATTTTCTCTTTCAGATTTAGTGATTCGGCCCTTGCCTGCCCCAAAGGAACAAAAATATGAAAGTACTTTTGTAGTAGGAGTGGATGAAACTCAGGAAATTCCAGACATGTGGAAGTCTGTGATCAGTATACCTTTTGAACCCAGACCTGTGGAAGATTGCCTGTCCATTCTGAAAAATCCAGATGTAAGTCTATTGTCGAATACACTGTTGGTCTTTGTTTTTTTTTTAAACAGACCTTTTCATGCATATAGAATTTTTGTGTCTTATGTCTTTCCCAATTCCACTGCCTCTGACTTCACAGATGGGTTCTCGGTATCTCAGTGATGAAGAGGTTATTGTGCTGGTGAATTCAAAGCACATCCCAGCTTACAAACTGGAGGCTGTGATGGAGACCCCTGAGAGAGGTGTATTGATACGGAGAAAAATGCTCACACCCAAGCTTTCTAAGCCCTCAGCTCTATCCTGCCTGCCTTATAAAAACTATGATTTCTCTAAGGTACGACACAATGTTTACACACTTTTTATATAGTGATGCTTCCTTTAGCAAACATAACTATTACTTTTGCTTGTACTTAGTGAGTAGTAGTAGTGAGTAGTGAAGTGACGTGTGGCGAAGTATGGTGACCCATACTCAGAATTTGTGCTCTGCATTTTTCCAGTCCAAGTGCACACACACAGTAGTGAACACACACACTGTGAACACAAACCCAGAGCAGTGGGCAGCCTTTTTTGTTGCGGTGCCCGTTGAGCAGTTGGGGGTTCGGTACCTTGCTCAATGGTCTTTCTCAGGTATTGAGGTGGAGCACAATAGCTACTGCATAGCAAGGCCTTTGGAAACACCCTAGCATAGTGCATCTAGTTTTGCACTAAGGGGCCCTCTCGTTTTCTTGTGAAAATCTAGATTATATTAGGTACCTTGCACCTTATTTATTTTTTTAATTTCTATTTCAGGTGATGGGAACATGTTGTGAGAATGTTATTGGTTACATGCCAGTTCCTGTCGGGGTTGCCGGCCCACTGTTATTGGATGGGAAGCAATTTCAGATCCCCATGGCAACAACTGAGGGTTGTCTAGTTGCAAGTACAAATAGAGGTTGCAGAGCCATAGCTGTAAGCAGAACTAAATTTTTCCAATTTCATTTTGTTTTCAAAATGTTTGTTTTCAAAATGATGTAGTTCTCTGTAGCTGTGGGGAAAAAACATTTAAACTATTGTAATTTTGCATGTTTAAATAGAAGTCTATTAATCTGTGCTCTGTTCTGTCGGTCTCTCACAAGTTGGCAGGCGGTGCCAGTAGCCGTGTTCTTGCAGATGGAATGACCAGAGGCCCAGTGGTTCGTTTGCCCTCTGCCTGTCTGGCAGCTGAAGTTAAGGCCTGGCTGGAGAGCGCAGAGGGCTTCAAGTGTATCAAGGAGGCTTTTGACCAGACTAGCAGGTTTGCAAATCTTTTCAACAAATAAATTAGATTTACAACAATATTTCATATTCAATGTGATAAATTGTAAATGTACAATTTTACTGTTTCAGGTAAAGTTTGGTTACTTATACACATATATTTGTGTTGTTTGTGTAGGTTTGCTAGATTAGAGAAACTTCTTATTGGTCTTGCGAGTCGCAATCTTTACATTCGATTCCAGTCAAGAACTGGAGATGCAATGGGGATGAACATGATCTCAAAAGTAAGTTGTAATGCATAAAATTCCATTTCTATTGCAGCTTGTAGCATTTTCTCAACACCTGTCATTAGTCATTTGATTTGCTAAATTTGTATCTATTATTGTATTACCATTAATGTAATAACCCAGTAATGTTTCTTTTATCTTCAAACAACAGGGCACAGAAAAGGCTCTCACCAGGCTGAAAGAAGAATTCCCAGAGCTGCAAGTCTTGGCTGTTAGTGGGAACTATTGTACTGACAAGAAACCAGCTGCCATTAACTGGATTGAAGGCAGGGGCAAATCTGTGGTGTGTGAGTCCACCATTTCAGCCAAAATTGTCAAAGAGGTATAGAATCTGTAATTAGAATCTTTCAAATTTCTGCAAATTGTTTGCAGATGTTTCATGTTTTTTTAAATGTAATAATTTTCTTTTGAGATGTACTATTTCTAGCTAAGCTTTAACAAGGATTTCTTTTTGTCCAGATTTTAAAGACAACAACTGAGGCTTTGGTGGATGTCAACATCAGCAAGAACCTTGTTGGATCAGCTATGGCTGGAAGCATTGGGGGTTATAATGCTCATGCTGCCAACATTGTAGCTGCCATTTATATTGCTTGTGGACAGGTAATAATACTATTTTTAATCAATATATATACATGGCAGAATGTCAGATGCGTTTGCTGTTTAATATTCTAATAAACATTCTGTTAAACTTAAATTTAATAGACCATCTCTTGTATAGGACCCCGCACAGACAGTAGGCAGCTCCAATTGCATAACTATAATGGAAGCCTCAGGTCCCACAGGGGAAGATCTTTATGTCAGCTGTACTATGCCCTCTATTGAGCTGGGCACTGTTGGTGGAGGTACTAACCTTCCACCCCAACAAGCCTGTTTACAGGTATTTACACTGCATTGTTGCAGGGAAATAAAATGTTTTTAACATGCAGTAGATAAAGATTTATTTTGTTTTTTCTGTTTCTTAGATGTTAGGTGTGTTGGGTGCCAGTCAGGAGTGCCCAGGTGAGAATGCCAGACAGCTCGCCAGGGTTGTATGTGCTACCGTGCTTGCAGGAGAGCTGTCACTCATGTCTGCGCTTGCTGCTGGACACCTAGTCAAAAGTCACATGACTCACAACCGGTAAGCTTTTTTTACTGTACAAGATTTGCATACACTGCATACACACATATTACTGTTTTGTAACAATTTACCATCTGCACATACCTACATAATTGATTTTTATCTTTTTATTTTAGATCAAAAGTAAATTTGCAAGAAGCAACAGGAGATTGCACTAAGCAGGCATCCTAAGCAATCATTAGCTTTAAAGGCAATAAAGAAAGGATCTCACCTTCAAGGCACATTTTTATTCATGTATTTATGTATGTTCTGTTTTCAAGAACAGAAGAAATACAAACTTGTATCCCCTGTTCCACAAAAGAATTGTCATCAGGTGTTTAACTGTTGG